>BLKR01011282.1:0-35219 GCA_011170035.1 Teleogryllus occipitalis
AAAATTTAATTGTAACTTAAGCACACTGACGATAACATGAATTTCTTGTTGTTTTTTATTGAAATTGGGCTGCAATGAACGGCATAGAATGGAATGGGAAAACGCAGAATAATTGTTTCTCTAGATGCTTCGCAATAAAATATTGTGTTGTCGAAGGACAAATCTACAGAAAAATACATGATCTAAAGAAACAAAATGCTAAGATGGCAGGTATGACAATAATCGGAATGACGCTGGATGGTTGCGTACATCTTTTACACGCAGCAAAACCAATCAATTCAGAAAACGTGAACATGCTGTGGATACAACGAACAACAGAACAGCATTGTAAAAAGTGTCTGATGTTTGTTATCAACATCTCAGTGTTCTATTTTTACGGCATGATTAGAGTATAATAACGTTTATTTCGTTTCTCTCTCTTTTACATTCTCTTGAAAGTAATATAGAGAGTGATGTAATGTTCAAAAAGTTTATGACGAGATTTTCAGCGAAAAACACGTTTTCGAGATTTCCGACACCAAAAAAGTTTTGTTATTTATCAAAGCGTCTAAGAACAACACTTCTAAACCTTACCCAAGACTAATAAATTGATATTCTCTGATCAATATGTCTAATATCGCACCCCATTGAATTTAAAACTGATATTTTAATTTTTAAGAGTACTTTATATCTAGTCTATACAATACTTTCAACAGTATCTCAAAAAGGCCCCAAATTTCTTCTTTAATTTCTCTTCCGATAGAGCCAAGAATGTGCATTAGTGCAACATTACTCAGCATTTACCAATAATACGAGAAGGTATTTTAGCAATGCTAGTTTTTATCTTCCTTTTCACGCTTTTTCCGTCCATGTTACTCTCGACTCAAATATTCAATGGTCCTTTACATGCAACAAAATGCTCCGAAAATAATATACTGCTTAAAATTATACATCCGTTTTTGGGCTTTAATTTCTCATGTAAGTGCTCTACATTATTTTACTGGAAGATTGCAAAATAAGTTTATTTTATTATTTTTCAATTTATTATTTCAATTATTATTATTCAATTTATGTTTCAATTTATCATTTTTATGTATCAACTCGCATGGTGCCGGGAAAAGTTATGACTGCCCAGTCCCGAAGAAGGTGATATTTCTGCTCAACAAAATATGTAAATTATCTCGTGACAAATACATTTTGTACCTTATCTCCATCGTATGATTTTTAATTAACGTTATTCCTCTCATTTCTGCAATTGTATACGGCCAAATTATTTTAAGAATCAAGCGCAAGAACAATAAGAAAGAATATACTGGATAGTCAGTGATTGAGCGAGAGGATATTCACGCTGTGTCCACCGATTCGGCTGTGTATTTATGCCCATCGTAATGAGCTGTGCGGCTCGTCCGACAGCTACCACATGACCAGTGACCATATTCAAACTAGTGGGGCTACAAGAGCACATACGATCTCGCATTATTTCTAACTTTTGGTATTCGCAAAATTTAAGAGAGTTAAATGAAAATAAAATCGGCGTCATCTTTCAAGCAGCGTTTGTTCTGTGGAAAAAATTTAATCAAAAATTTGGAGCACTTTTAAAAATGTATATATGAATTGCAATAATTCTTAATTAGAAATTACGCGAAAACTACTCATTTAAAACAATTGTACACGACAAGCGGGTCACAAGCCATTTTTTTTAAATATTAAGAAAAAAATCTCTATCATCAATTTTGTACTTTTCCAATGTTACGTTTTTGCAATTTTTAAAAATAGTATGTGTCGTGACCGGCCGCACGTAATTAAAAGTGCCGCCACGGAATGACGTCAGCAGGGCGTTACCGCCCCGGGCGGCAGTGGGCAACACCCAGCGCGGGCCAGCGGTACCCGGCTGAGCGCGGCCGTCACGCCTGAGCAGGCGGGGTAAAACTCGACCCCGCCCCTACTACGTAGCCAGTCAACGGGCCTACGGCCCAGGGCCGCTATAAGAGGGCCTCGGCGCAACGCTGAGGCAGATAGCGAGCGACTTTGGTAGTGTGACGATCTGGTGATTTAGTGGTGTTATTGTGTGGAGAGAGAGAGAGAGAGAGAGAGACGACGACGAAAACTGTGCTACGACTTCGGACTTCCCTTCTGCTATTTGGTGACTCGGCATTTCTTGGTATATCTCCTGGTTTACGACGACACTGCTACGTTCTCTCTGCAAGTTCTCCTGGTTATTCGGCACTACGGCTTTGTACCTGGTTTTGTCAATAAATTGTTTATTGAACTTTGGTGTTTAATTTGGATACTTCAGTATGTTTGTTGGAAATGGTACCAGCACCATTTTTACTGTCCTTTGCTACATACTTTAAAAAATCAAAGGAAAAATTTGGAGCGATTTTTGAGAAAATAAACATGGCCTCTATTTCAAACAAAATTACCCTAAAACTACTCAAAGGGTGTCCCCGTATAAGATGGTAAAAAAAGTTACCCTCAACCAAATGACGTATGAGTGCTTACATTATAATTATAACAAACATATAATATTTTTGAAAGGTTTCCTAGCCCGCGTCCCACCATCCACAACCCTATACAAACAAAAACGTATTTTATCTGACTATAATATGATAAATAAGAAGACAATTTGTACTATCAGAAAAATATTTTTTTCGACATTTTCTCAGACCCATATTCAAACACAAAAAATATTTTTGAAAAGAATTGCTAAAAATAATTTTTATTGTCTCTTAGAACCATGGAACAGGCTAAAAATACCAAACGTTCCCCTTAAAACACAAATTGTTGTGAATTTTTTCGGTTTTTTCGACAGAAGGGCTCTAGTTAAAACTAGAGGTACTACAGAATGGTACAGACTTTCTCACAGAATTTTTTAAAATTTCTTTGGGGTGGACTGGCTTTAAGGTCTTGCTCCATTCCCTGGCCATCTGCCATCTACAGTCATCGAAAGTACATTTTCTTGACTTTTTCTCGACTTTTCGGTTTTTTTAATAGTAGATCTGAAATATGACTTCAAGAATGTAAACCAAGAGTAAAACCTCCTTCAAAATAGAAATTATCATTGAAAATTTTGAAGCCGCTAAAAAATAGGCGATTAAGCATTACTGTGAATGCGGAATTTGAAGCTCTTTTTCTACTGAGTTTCCGAAAAACACCATTTGAAGCACTCACAAATGTATACAATGTAATGTATACAAACCAATGAAAATGTGCGTATTAATGGCCTGAAAGATTTTTAAAACAATTACATTTAATTATTTTTTAAAAAATACACCAAAATGAAGAAAACATTTGAGCCATTTTTGACAAAATGGCGTTTGAGCTTTTCTGAAAATGCTCATTTTTACAGAAAACTATTGAGTTTTCGGGAAGTTTACAGGAAATTTATTAAAAGCACATTTACTCATAAATATAATAATGGGAAGAAATTGACTCTAATGTAAATATTACAGACGCGAGAGACAAGTAAAAAAATACATTTTTAATTTTTGAAAAAAACAAAAGAATTGAGCAATATGGCGTTTATGTCTTCGTATAGGGTGTATTTGGTACTACCCCCTACCAAAAAGTTAAAGAAAAAATTCGAAACCGTTTTTGAGAAAATCTTGTTTTCGTAATTTTTTAAAATTTTCCTACATGAAGAAAGGATGAAATGTATGATGAATCATGGATTATATGTAGTATTACACAAATAGGATTATCGATTAAAAATGTAGAAATATTTTGGTAAAGTACAAGGAAATTTTTCGCACCTCTCTTCATCATTTTCTGTTTTTGATATTAAACCAGTGACAAGCTTTATGATATCTTATGAATTAAATGCCTGGAAATTATAGCTGTACGCATAACGCAATGTTACCCAGACATGACTAGGTCGCATTGCCTTAACGTTTCTAGTGCATTCATTTAAAATTCAATCGAATTCATGTTCCTAAAAATTAGTTTCTGGAAGTTAGACACGCACAAAAGTGCTGTATTGACGCGAAAAATACCTAAGGAAGACGTAGAGCATATTGATTAGAAGAAAAGAAGTCGTTTTCACCGCTGAATGAAATGAGAAGGTAAAAGAGCACATTCTCCTTTCTCGATTCCACTGATAATGAAGGGCAGCTTGCAACACCCATTTGGGATACTACCGTTATTAGCCTCATACGATCTCTGAGATCGGGCCTATCAAAAATCTTATTTATGTTTGTGAATGTTGGAGTGCGAAAGCTGCACATTTTTGTACCTTCGCCAGTTTTGAATTCGCACGTGAATGAGATATTGTTAATGTTTGAAAAGTGATCGTTATGAGAACACACTGCTACACGGTCCCTGATACTGGGTACACAGTGTTGTGATCGTTGTGAGTGAACTAGTAATTTATACATATTTATCGGGCATGGTTTTAGGTGATTGTTTTGAACTTTCACATTGAATTATGATTATAATTTATTGTTATATAACAAACAAAACAAAAATAGTGTCGAAAGTACAAGAAATTTGAGCACTTGAGCATAACACATTGAAGTGTTGTGCACAGAGTGTGAGTCTATTTCGTAAATAGTGAGTAATGACTAGGTGACATTATTACTAGGTAAGCCAGGTGATATGTTTCAGCCAATAAGTTTTACAAAACAGACACAACAGAACGTTTAAATCACGGTATTCGTATGCTCTTCATGTATTCTGACTTTGTGATCACTATTTATAAATCGTTAACATTTTTGTTTATACTAGTTCTATTGTTCCTTTTTCTTGTGTGTTTATTAATTGTTACTGGAAGGTCTTTCTATTTTTTGATCCATTTTAACGTTCCCATTTTATTATGCATAGGAAACTCCAATACTCCATCTCAGAGACCAGCCACACCGTTCGTGTTCTTTAATTTCACCACACTTGCGCAGGGTTAAATGGAGTGTTTTAGCCTGTTGGATTGGTGTGGGCAGTTCATTACATGCTTTCCTAACAGTTGTTGGTGTTACAAACGGTTTGGAAGCCCTCATTGAATATCAAAAAATTATGTAGCATTAGATTTATGAACAAACAAAACTGAATAGTGTGGAAAATGCGAGCAGCTTTACAAACTTTCCCAAGAATTTATTTACATAAATGATTAGAACTGGTTATACATTTTTTAGGTCATCAATTATCATACAAAAATTTTATCTGTAATTAACGATAAGTTTTCATATATCTATAAAGTTTTAGTGGAAATGTATTAACTATATACAGTTGACTATTTTAATTTAAATCCCACTAGAACTTTGCAATACAATGCTCGCCAAACATTCGGATATGCGGGGTTCGACTGTATATTTTGCAGTCTTGTGTAAGGAGAATGCGGGGCCATTTTAAGCTGTCCCGTGGTTCAAGAGCGAAGTCGCTCGTCTTACACCAAGGAGGTCTGGGTTCGATTCCCGTCGATTCCCTGACAATCTCATGTGAAATTTGTTTCAATAAAACGAGTTCAACTGCTTTATAAGGGCTAGCCCAACCCCTGTGAAGTATCCTAAACTCTACCCCTATCCTAGTTCCTGGACCGGTAGCAGTAGCTCAGTGCATCAACTGATGTCACTGCAGCGCTTCTAACCGGGAGGTCCTAGGTTCGAGTCCTGACGGCGGCAGGATTTTTCGACACTAGCTGTTCAGCTAGGTCGAATTCAGTCGCTGTCTGCAGGAGAATTCTAGCGGCCGGCTACTCTGATCGGTAGTTTTCCGGGGTTTCTCCGATCAACACCAGGCGAATGCCGGAGCAGGACTCTAACAAACGGGCCACGGACCGCGCGCGATCTGTCCTTCCTCTTCCTTGTCCTATCCTCTCCCCTTACACACACACTTACACTAACATGCACTACACTACCACATATTCCGGGAGACTAGTCGGGAGCGCAGAGCTAGTTCCGGCTGGTGCGGTGCCCCGCTGGTGGGAGAGTCCTGGTTAGGGGGAAACTCCACTAGCCGACGGTGGGGCAGTGCCGGATCTCGCCATCCAGCAGGGGAAGATCACTGCCATCTCCCGAGAAAAAAATGCACTACACTAACGGGACTAATGACCGAAGCAGTTGACGCGCCCGGAAACAAGAAAAAAATCAATCAATCAATCTGTCCGCTGGGTAGTGACGCAGGAGCGCCCAAGAGAGAGGCGCGTACGCGGAGATGCCACCTGGCGGTCCTCTTGACGACTTACGGACTAAAGACTTACTGACTGTATAAAAAAGTAATGGAGGGTTACTCCCAGTAATAAGCGCTCAACGCCCAATGGGGGTTATGTTAGACGCGCTGCGTCATATCGAAGGCGCAACAAATTTCAAAAAAGGAACTGAATTGACTAATGCTTTACTCGGTAGCGTAGGGAGCTTGATGCTGCTCCCAAGTTCGCGGAGACGAAGGCTGGGAGCTCGTGTTGCAGGTACCATGGATTGTTCATCGGATGAGAGTGGAGTGGTTGCATGATTCCATCACGTATCCCATCGGAGCACCGCCTGTCTTTACTATTCGACCTTCAATGGCCGTCGTAACAGTGTTCATGGAATGGAGAGAAGTGCAAACATCACTGTGGTTATCACAGAGTAATCAGCTACCATGGAAAGGATTCTATCCCCGTAGCTGAACACCAAGGTGGGGGTGTTAACGCCAGACCCCAACAATAAATTGTAATATAATTGATGGAAACTTTTATATATTTAAGAACTAATAATAAAATTATTTAGGAACATATAACAATCACTTTCTGCCAGTTTGTTTGCCAATAATTTTAGTTTTTTTAGGAACAGCAAAGTCATTTACAAATTGAACATTTTCTATAAATTACGATCCTTCTGCGGGAACACATATCACAATGTCCTTTTATGAAGAAATTGTTAAATACTTACAATGTTCCTCCGATTACACAAATGTTATCTATAACGATACATTCTAAAATAAGTTTGTAATGTTTGTGGGTAGGGCTGGTGGTCAGACAACGTCGGGGTCTCAATGAGGCGATGTATGGCGACAGTTTCAATTTTTTTCAAAATCTCTGGTAAGCGCTGAAAGACGAAACCATCATTGTGATTTCTAATAATAGTTTTAATAATACAAGTCCTAAATTATGAAACTGTAGCTCGTTGCCAAAACAGAGATGTAAGAAGAAACTGTTCGTATTGCAACCGCCACCGTATTTTTTAATTAACAGATCCACGTTCCGGCTAGCCTTGGGTGTGACGCATCAATTATATAAATCCACTGTTCTTGAGTAAGGTAAGCGTTAAAAAAGTTTAAAATTCAAGACAACCCTTTTGTCTTGATCCAATTTTCCTTCTGTCTGCTGAAATGTAATTCTGCTTAAAAGAATTATTTCTCTCCAATCTCAGGGATAATGAGAAACTCAACAAAAATATTTATATTCAAAAAGAGAAAACAGAAATACGCAACACATAAATTGAAACACGCCCTCATAAAGAAACAAACACACAAATGTACTTAAACATTTCAAAAAGAAAACTCTTAAAGAACAATTAAACACTTCGTGGATTAAAAAAAAACAAGACTTTCTTAACCTTGATCTTTTCTAGATGGCGAAAATTCAAATTACATTTCACTTCTTAAAATGTCAAAATTTCTCACTTAATCATAACTAACATTCTTTTTGTTCTAGCTAACAATTTTTATAAGCAAACTTTGCTTTTACTATGAATTTTTGAAATTTCACTAGTCACAATACCTCTTACGCTAGTTACAATAACCAGATGATTAAATCAAAAGGTAGTATAATACGATCGACTTCAAATTATAGAAAGAGTGAAAATTTTAAAGAAACAAGAAAATATCACTTCTATTATAATCCCCCATTAGTTAATTCCTTTGTAATTAAATTGCAATCATTTCTTTTTTTTCTAAAATTCTCTCCATGACTAATTGTTCTATCACACAATGAAAACAAGAGAGATAACAAAATAAACAGTTAATGACTGCGTTGTATTGCACAGTTCAATCATTGGAATTTACTACTTATATTTTATGTTCCACTTATTTAAAAAAACAACATGGCTTTCTGAATCTGGCGTGTCTACATTCCTTTACGCTAATTATAGTAGAGAAACTGATCTCACTTGGATAAGCCGACACCTTCTCTTTTTTAATCACCATCCGAAATCTGCTTCTGTGACCGTGAATTCGCTCAACCGTGAAGCACGCCTTCGGATACTGCAGTCTCATTACATGCAGTGTGAAAAGTAATCCAGCGAAAAGTTACCAGAAAAATCAAAATATAAATCCCAAGATTCAGATTTAAACCAAGCAAACGATAAAAATAGCTTAAAATAATCGGTCGCAAACACGATCATCCAGCCACAATTATTTTTTAAGTCTCTAAGTTATAAGTTTTTACCCTCTTTGTTTGGATAAGCTAATTTGTTTTTACCTCTTATTAGAGCTTTGTGATTCTGCGAGCTGAGGCTTCCTCCAAATCAAAATTGCTTGCGTAACAACTACTCCACTGACAGTTTCAAGAGTATTACCTGTGCAGCTGTCCAGACAAAAGTGAGTTTGGTTGCAGCATTGCATGGAGCGAGCTCCACTCTGTCACCCCTCCGTTCTCCTACCTACCAACTCGTTACCCCGCTCGCGGCAAGGCTGTCGGCAACACCCCTCTTTCGACTACGTCTCGATGGTTATACTTGGATTTTTCTAACGTGGCGGCTGAGGGGAGTATCTCCAAGATGGAATTCGGCACGATTTCAGGACTGAGAATGACTAAAAAAGTCGTGCCGAATTCTACCTTGGAGATAGCCTCAGCCGCCACGTTAGAAAAACCCAAGTATATTTCTAGGGCTGCTATACTTTGATTTATTTAACGTTATAATCGTATTAACGTAGGCCACGAGCTGGATGAAGAGGGGAACACTGTCATCCAATCGTGAGCTTCGTTACGAGTTAAAT
The DNA here is from genome assembly GCA_011170035.1 of Teleogryllus occipitalis. Taxonomy (NCBI): domain Eukaryota; kingdom Metazoa; phylum Arthropoda; class Insecta; order Orthoptera; family Gryllidae; genus Teleogryllus; species Teleogryllus occipitalis. The sequence continues at coordinate 8,884 of BLKR01011282.1, forward strand.
TTTTAGTATTGGAGCTAACGATTGAATGACACTGTCCCCGTCTCTTTCCAGCTCGTGACCTTGAAACGCCACGTTAAATAAATCAAAATATAATTTCTCTTACGAAATGCGTTCACGTTCTTCACACCAGTAAATGAGTATCTCTCCAGCCTTCCAAGGCTAGGCGGTCACAGTATGCGATTGTTTAAGCGAAAGACTTCTTCCTCGCCTGTACTCGCCAACTGAAAATGTCATTACTCAGGTTGCCAAATTTCAACCATCGCAGAAATCTCACGTGTGTTGCCATGCATGATGTATTTGAAGATTAGCAGAGCTCAGCCTTCAGTAACGGCAGATGGAGCAGGAGGACAACAGCTCGGTGCCGTCATCATCAGCACCGGATGACGCTCCTCTGCGCCAAAGACAGTCGTTTTTCTTTCCGCATACGCGCTAAACTTGTCAATTGATACGACTCAGGAACTGATGACGCACAACTGTTGAAAAATGACTAGTTGTGAAGTCGTTGCACTTCCAACTGTGAAATTCCAAGTGAGTGATCCTGTTTTTCTTCGGCTCTAAGGAAGCTCAATTCTCCCCTCTCCGCCTGGCAGTGCTGATAAGCTGCTGGCTCACGAGTCGCTGTCGTTCGTCATTTTTTTTATTCTTCCGAGGAGAACCGATGTTATCCGAAGGTATTCGTGTGACGTACACATCAACATCTGCGTCATGCGTACAAAATGTCTTAATGATCCGTCGCTGCCTGATGGCTAATGACAGCAAGCGGCCACGGCAAATACTTTTTTTATATGTAACTTTCATGACATATTCTAATAGTACTTGATCCCGCAAAGGTATTCCCAACTCTAATTTTTTTGGGGGGGGGGGGGCAAGACTGATATGCGAACTTAGACCCCTACATTCCGTCTACTGCGTCCTTCCCTCTCAGTCAAGACATTTCTCAACGTGTAGCGAAGATATTGATGTATATGTTTCGCTTTAACATTTCAGATAATTCAAAAAATTAGAAAACAAGTCTATGAAAATCATTGTACGTGCAACGATATTTTGTTGTAAGAAAAAGTCTCTAGATTCCATTTTAAAAGTGGAGATGAGGTTCAAAAAGTGTTTGCACTGTGTCATCAATAACTCAAAATTACCCGCAAATGTCTAATATTTTCAAAATAATGATCATGAAATGATTTAAATACCTAATATTCAGAAGTAATCGGAACTGGGTCTTTCTTGAGAAAACTTTGAAAATGTCAATGGGGTTCTATATTAAGTAATTCGAAAAATTAAAATAACCATATTCAATTGGGACCACGCCTACAGAAAGATCGACTTGGGAATATTAAATTTGATGAAAATCCTTTGTATGGTTTAGGCGGTAGCGTTGTTGACGGAGCACGTTTCGGCGAAAACCAATTTCTCTGTGTCAAGGATTTTACGGACGCTAAATTTGAATACACAACGTTACAAAAAGTACATTAGTTAAATTAGGAGCCAGAAACATCCACTTCTTTGGCATCCGAGACTTACAATACTAAGTTTTCTCTCGAAACTTTGCCACTTCTCGCTGTAATATTACAATAATTTCACGGGATTCAAACAATACAGTAAGTAAAAGCTTACACGGGACAACAGTCAGGAGTAGAGAGTGATCCAGTCCCAGAAGATTTTCAAAACATTCTGCCAAGTTTGAAGATACGGTGCTAGAAAATAAAAATCCTAAATGCTTACCCAACATTTAAATTTGTATATTTATAAAATAATTCTATTTATTACATGCCTTGTCGCTTGTGAATAGCAGGTCGTTCTTGAAGAGCACTTTTGTTTTTTCTACGAATTTCAATGTTTCCTGGTTTATGCTTTCGGCCCTTTTTTTACATTTTATTGTTTTTTCCTTCGATTTTCATATTGTTTATTTCAATCCACTTACTTTTGAGATAGCAAGGATAGCAACATACACGCCCAAAACACCATGACGGTTTATCTTAAGCTGTATGTACTCCATTTAGTATCTTGATATTGTATCACCTGATGAGGGCCCCAAACCTGACGGTCTAAATATTGTGTACATAAATGATGTAATGATGTAATAATACATTTTATAACAATATCTATAAATATGGTCTTAATCATTATCTATTCAAATTAATTTGATGAAGCAGTAACATGCAGGAAACAACCACGGCGACGAGAAACATTAAAAAATTCCACGCCACGCTAGAAATGCAAAGGAAACGTCATTATCAGAGGAAATCCACTCTCATGACGTATCCGCCACAGCCAGGAGTAGAAGGAAATAAGAGAATCTCCAAGGGATTTGTAAAACATCCTCCATTCCATTCGTCCTTCCTTCCATTCTCTCTTCCAGCTTTCTAAAAAAAGCACCCAAAATTGAGCGCGTCTCTCGCGGAAGGCGATGCCGAAATAAATCGCGCAGCGAAGCGGCACCCTAGAAGCCCCTTGGGTCGGGTGGGTGGCGAGGGGGCGTGGCAGGGGCGGCGCGGGGGCGGGGCGCCCGGCGACACTTTGTGTGCGAGGAGCGCTGCCTCTCCATTTGCATAGCTGGCAGCGCGGAGCGGGGCGGCCCAGTGACAGAGCTCTGCCCGCACAGCCGCACGACGCGCCTTCTTGTCGACACCTCCTCTCCAAGGCCTTCCCCGCCCCGCCCCGGCCCCGTCCCCGCTCCAGACTTAACCTTGAGCTCGAAACCGACTTCTATTACAATTCTGTTCTTTACTCTATTCCGTCCGCGGATTCGATTCCGTCCTCGGATCCGAATCTGACCCCGGATTCGACTACGCCCCTGGATCCAACTACCCCCCTGGATCCCGATCCACTCTCGGATCCGATTCCACCCCCGGATCCGACTCCGGATCCGAATCTGCTATGGATCGGACATCGGCACTACATCCGAATACGCCCCGGAATCCAATTCGCACCCAGAATCACACTCCACCCCGGATAGCACTCCGCCCCCAGATCCGAATCCACCCCTGGATCCATAGAGTGACAACGTCCTGTCTCGTCGGGTTAGTGCTAGTGAAACAAAAATCTTGCGATCGTCGCCATCTTACGTCCCTACAAATTCGTTTGTTGTCAGTGTTACAGATGTTATTTATGAGCTTCTTTATTTTAATTGTATATAAATCAAAATACATATCATGTATAGTACTAGACTAATGAACGTCGCTTTCTGAAGCCGGGCGATTGCGCCCGACGCCATATTGCTACTATATAATGCTATCAACGTTCCCTAAGCAAAACCGCGTCACGTGGATCAGTGAATCAGTAAATCTCATTTTTCGTATCTCATCGTATTTATCTTAAATACTAACTTTCACAATGCAATAACAGTACATTTAAAGTCAGTAACTTGTCGGAAAATGAAATGTCATAATTCACAAGTCTAATCAAGTGAGGTTGTTTCATTTGAATACGCTTTGAGAGCACATATGTGCCTTTATACGACAAATTAAGTTCTCCGTTTTAAAATGCACATTAGATCAATAAGAACAACTATTTTTGCTCAACGGCCATAACGACTTTTGTCAGTATGATCTAACGAACAACATGCTAAATTTTCAACTAATAACTGCAAGGAACAATGTAAAAATTGGCTAATCGTTACCTTCTAGCGAGCATTCGTAGAATGTGAAAGATTTAAGTCTGTCTCTTACTGGTTCCCAAGTAGGCCTAACTAGACTACCTTCTAATCGGAAATTTGGAAAGATAGAGAAACATACCCGACACAGTAAACACATTTATTCCGAACATCTGGATGGCCATCATATGTGAGCCGTGATTTAAAGTGCCTTTTATAGCACCAACATTGGAGAATGGCCGAAATAGTTTGTGGTTTATGGACAAGAGGGATCTTGAAATTTCTTATAACGCCCCGTCCCCCACACAAAAAACATCATATGATATTGGTTACCTAGATGGAGAGAAAATATTTTTTAAATTACCAATGCTTAGAGATTGGATTTATCCAATAGATGTTATGTAACAGTGGACCTACTGCTGTTGCTTACACGCATCTTACCTACTGCTGTTGCTACTCTGTTGCTTACACGCATCTTATTACTGATCTGATTACTCTTACAAACTTCTGTTCAAGTTTGCGCAGGATATTCCCTTTAATTTTTAATTTACTCAAACCTACAATCACGAAATTAATCATTATACAGAAGTCATTACCCGCAGAAAATTCCGGTATTCTATTCGAAATCTATTCAACCTGCCTGAGATATTCAAGAACATTGATAATAAACAAAAATCTGAAAGGTGTAATGTCTCTCTTGAATTACATCCTGGCAGCTCATTAGGGTTTCTTCCGAATACTAGAAGTTGATATCCCATTACAATTCGAGACTGAAGATTTGGGAAAGAAGAGACAATTTTCTACTATCATTTCTTAGTTTCCAGTAACGTTATTACATTATTTCTTCTCGACTGTTATGATGATTACATTAAAATTTATGCAAGACTTTACATAATCTAAAATTTCATTAAACGTAATAGGCCAAAGACTGTTTCATTTTCTGATAAAATATTAATAATTAGTTAATTATAATTATCATTTAAATTCCATATATTATGAAAAGGTTCTAACTGAAAAATAAGTGATTGTTTTCAGAAATAGAAGGACAAGTCACCTCTCAGATCATCTTCACTTATTAACATTATCGTTGATATAAGAGAAATTAAGTTCTTATATTTAATTTTGCCTGTCTCAAAATGTTTAAGAAAATATCCCAGAAATTTTAAGAAAGAATTTTCATCATTCATTTGGAAGTCAGACTTAAAAAAGCTCTTATGTAAAATTACCATTTTGTGGCTTGCGACTATCCCTGACACAACGCCTCAAATCTTTGTCAATTCATCAGCAAACAAGAACAGAAAAAGTACCAACCAAAGGAACCTCAAAAATGCAGAAAAATAATGAAAATTAGTTAAAAATTGGAGCATAGCCATAGGCTAAAAATTTAGCAATAAAAGGAACCTCAAAAATACACAACAGCAATTAGTTAAAGTTGGAGCGCACCCACAAGCCACCACCAATCCACTTACCACTTCGCTTTTCTCATTTTCGCCTCGATTAGATGATTCCAGCATATTTCCACCTCAAATGTGGCGAGGACCAAATTAACCGTGCGTAGAAGCGAGATGCTTGATTCTTTGATCAAATCTTCGCAAGTGGAACAAATTAGATTAGATAGAAAACGCCTAACATAATATGTCTTGTGAAAACCATTATGGAATTTTACTAATGAAAAAAAGTATTTTCCAAAAGGACATTTCTTTTAACTAATCAATGACTGTTTTTGAGATGTGTTACTTTTCTTGGGTTCTAACGATATGTGATTGTTGCTTCCTTCCACCCAACCCCTCGTAGGCGGGAAATTGCAACGCCTCTCTCAGAACGAGTGTGAAGCATTTGCAGAGGCAGATGGGATGGCAGCGGCGGCGGCGGCGGCGTACGTGCAGCCTTAACCCTGCCGCATCCGTCTCCCCCTCCTAGTTCGGATTCCCTCCCCGCTTCCCTGCGTCGCTTCACGCTTCTCTACGCCCCACTCGTCAAAGTCCCGCTCCTCTGCCCCCTTAGTTCCTCCCGCCCTGCTCCCCCTCTCCTCCACGTCACGCTGCACCTCACGTCACCTCCCCGTCCCGCGCTTCCCCGCTTCCCTCCGCTTTGACCCGCTCCCCCCAGCTCCACCCTTCCCCACCCCGCGCTCCCGCCCCGCCCCACCTCACCCCGTTACTCCCCGCCCCGCTCTCCCATTTCCAGCTCCCTCCGATCCGCTCCTCCCTGATCCGCTCCTCCCCGCCACGCACCTCCCTGCCCTCTCTTCCCTATCCCGCTCTTCCCTCTACTTTTCCCCGCCCCGCTCTTCCCCGCCCCGCTCTTCCCCGCCCCGCTCTCCTCCCCAGCTCTTCCCCTCCCCGCTCTTTCCCGCCCCGCTCTCACCAGTCCCGTTACTTCACGCCCATCCCCATTTCCCCCGCATCCCTCCTCCCCGCACCACCTCCGTCTGGCCGCCCCATTACCTTCGGGCGGTTCGCCGTCAGGGCAGGGCAGAGCAGGGTGCGGTCCGAGGAAGTAATAGAGCAGATTTGTGGCCCAGCTCTCCGCGCCCTGTTTAATTACTTCCTGTGGCTTTTCCAAGAGAATGAAGGAAGCGGCTCCGCGCGAATATTCTTCAGAAGTCTGAATGGCGGCCGCCCTCTCCCGAGCCCAGTTGCCAGGATCCGGAGCGGGGCGGGGCGGGGACGCGGAGGAGGAAACGGGGAGGGCGACCGCACTCGGAGGCCCTCGTGAGGACGGCGAACCGCTCCGCTGTTGCACGTCCTCTTGAGAGCTCCGCGTTCGAGGAGAGGTCAAGGCGCGGCGGGGATCTGCAAAGGAGCCGAGGAAGCTGTTCAGATACTCTGCAAATATTGGTGGTTTTTGCAGGCTCCTTGACAAGAGCGGATTCGGAAAAATGTCTTCGTGAGATACTTTTTTTTCCGGGGAAGTCAATATGAAGTGTTTCATGATTAAACACTCTCCATTTCCTCCAGGATCTTCTTTTTTATCATGTATGTTCTTATTGCGAACTATTAAGATCCACTTGTTTCATTGAAAACATATATTTGTCTAATGATTAAATATAAAATGAAGCAGTTAATTATGCTGCATTGTTAATATACTTTTAATGATATATTTTTCCTATTCGTGACACTGTCCTTTTTTTAAGGAACTGGAATCCATAAGAGTTTTGCGAAATTTACTCCCTATAATTTACAAAAGGTGGCATGCTTGGGAGAAAGCGAGAGAAGAGACGAAATAGAATACTTCTATTCTTTGTGTCTGAGAGCGAGTCAAGAGGCGAACTCATCTTCAGTTTCTTCTGTATTTCTTCTTATTCTTATTCCTCTTCTTCTTCGTGTGAAGTATTGTATTATTTTAGCGGTTGTTGCTGTTTGACTTGCTGATGGTCTTTTAGTTAACTGTCCGTAAGTAAATAAAAAAGGACAAACTAATTTTTCACATAAAACTATAAAATCTTAGGCCAACATCACATGCAACTCGTTGCCGCCACCGGGAACCATCAGACACCTTCTCAAATACACACACACACACACACACACACCGACAAGTGACACTGAGCGTGGGAAAGGAAAAAGGATGGCGCGAAAGGTGTTTAAAAGAATGGGGCCGGTCTAATTTTCGCTGAAGTTCTTTTCTGAAAAGTGCAAACATTTTTTCGATGTCTTCGAACAGCTACTATATTGAAGACATGTTTTCTTAAATGAAACCTGTTATTCAAAGATTTTCAAATAAAGTCATGTGTGTCATTTTTTTTAAAATATGAATAGTTTGCTTGTAATTTGTCGTTGAAATATTGGGCGCAATTTTTAAACCACTATGTTCTCAAAAACGGCTTCAACATTTTTCTTTAAATTTTTCCCGCGCATGCACTGTTAGACCCTTAAAAATGATCAAGTCACATTTTCGGCGAACTTTCTTAATATTCGAAAATAACAAAAATATTAACAAAATATAACACCGTAAAAGTAAAATATTGACAATATATATTTTTCGTAAATAAAATCAATTCTAAAAAATAAGGTTTTTAAATCTCGGCCTAGGAGGTAAGCTGCACAAATCGTGCTATTGTCACAATTGTTTCTCTTGGGATAAGAGATAAAACCATCTTAACTTAAAATTTATTACCACACACAACGACAGACTAGTGAACGATAATCCACTGTCATTGTAAACACGGTGGACAAAACGCAGAAAGAAAGAAAAGTACGGGCGCCGATGTCAACCTAACCTCTATTAGGTATTGCCAACTTATGAAAATAAAAAAATCAAGCGAGAGACTAAATTAATTAGTGAAGTTTATTATCAATTACAAGGAAACGCTTAGAACAAGTGACAGGATAAAAATATCTTGAAGAAAAAGATATATTAAAAGTTATTTATTTATTTTACTTATTTATTTTACCTCAAAAACAGTTGAAAATGTTGTGATCCCTGCTCTAAGCCATGTACTACTTGAATTTTGAACACAGAAAAAAGAACCTTTTTTGCGGGGATTGTTAACAAAAGTATTCTCCGACGTAATAAAATGTATTTTGAAGGGTAAATAAATTGGGCTCTTATCCCTCATGTCCTTCGTCAAAGAATAATACTTCCTGCCGCGACAACATGGAAACGATAACTTGAATAATTGTATATCCCACGGAATTCTAGAAGACTGGTTTTTAAACCAATTTGAGGGGTTTTATTCGGATTTTCGCTGTTGCATGCCATTAGTTTGTCACTTTTCGAGGACAAAAATCCGGTGGAATGGAAACCAGTGTGAGCACCACCGTTCGGCAGAATCAGTCGGCCGTTGGGGCCCGAAATTTCCTTCGGCCGCAACTAACAAGGGCATACAGTGGCGGTACGCGCTGAGAAAGCGAGCGTTGCTTCCGCTGCGGCCTGACTCATTGCTCGTAAAGGTTAGCGAGCGGCGCGCGTAAAAGGGGATGGACGTAAAGGGTGGCTTGGGGACCGCCCGGGTCGTAAGTCGGTGACCACCTGTACGGGGTCATAGGAAAAGAGGAACGACAAGCGGACATCGCATGGCATTTACGATCTCCATGTAGTTAAATGAAGATGGCGTAGAAACATAATAATTCATTGTCAGATGTTTGCTACAATCAATGAGAATGGCTCGTAAGAAATAATCCTAACAAAGGAAAATGAAGCTGATGATTACTAAGAGCCCCTTCACACTGAGTCACTTAGCGGCGCGTTCGTGTGCCACGTCTGCTGGCAAAGCATTTCTTTAAAATCTGGAGTTTAATAATTAAACCGCACTCGCACGAGCTTTGAGGGTGAGTCGAATGAAAACGACACAGATTGTACAACGAGCGCGGCGCGGAAATTGGTAACGCTGATGGGTGTGTGTTGAGAAGTGTCCTCTATTGGGAATCAGGGAGGAAGAGCGCGAACCTTCACCGCTCTGCCATTGGTCTGTTAGATTGATTGATTGATTTTTCGTGTTTCTGGGCGCGTCAACTGCTTTGGTCATTAGTCCCGTAAGTGTAGTGCACGTTTTTCTCGGGAGATGGAGGTGATGTTTCCCCGCTGGATGGCGAGATCCGGCGTCGATCTACCGTCGGCTAGCGGGTTGTCCCCCTAACCAAGACTCTCCCACCAACGGGGCACTACCCCAAGCAGGACAAGCTCTAAGCTCCCGACCGGTCTTCCGGAATATATGGTAGTGTAGTGCATGTTAGTGTAAGTGTGTGTGTAAGGGGAGAGAATAGGACAAGGAAGAGGAAGGACAGATCGCGCGCGGTCCGTAGCCCGTTCGTTAGGGTACTGCTCCGGCATTCGCCTGGTGTTGATCGGAGAAACCACGGAAAACTACCGATCAGAGAAGCCGGCCGCTAGAATTCTCCTCCAGACAACGACTGAATTCGACCTAGCTGAAAATCTAGTGTCGAAAATCCTGCCGCCGTCAGAACTCGAACCTAGGACCTCCCGGTCAGAGGCGCTGCAGTGACATCAGTTGATGCACTGAGCTACCGCTCCCAGTGGTCTGTTAGACATGCTCGAAATGAGATCAGCGAGGCTGTGCCGAGTTACAGTATACTACATTGTGGCTAAAGCGCCGCCATCTTTGCAGCCAATTGAAGCCATGTATTTGGCAGTCAAAGCAGCGCCCTCTGGAGAAATAGAGTATTCTAGTATTCCATAAGGAGCTGGTTACGGCCTGGTAGGCACGCGCTGCGCGTAATGTATATCCTCTTACTCTGTGTTCTCACGACCAAAAATCAACAAAATCACAGTAAGTAGGAAGAAGGAATTTAAAAAACTATAAAAACTCGTTTATTCCTGTATCGGTTATTGTCATAATAATGGAAGCTACTGGAATGTTTTTGTAGTTAGCATAACGCTTGGAAGTGAATTTTATTGCAATAAGCAGCGAAGAAACAGATCACAAATGAGGTGGCAAATATAAACAATATTCCTTGCATGACGATTGTTATTAATATTTTCCCATAACACAAGTAAACAAAAATATATGTAAATACAGTTAAATATAATTTAAATACAGTTGAACGCAAAAGACAATAATATAGAAATAAGGTCTGATACAAACAACACGTCGATTCAGTAGAACAACAGATATATACGTTGCTGTGTAAAACAGCATTTGTGCCCACGTGGTGGGCACACTCTACTGGCCAACATAGTTGTGGCCCACTGTGGCCACTGCAGGGTTGCGCCGGGGGCGCGGCCAGTCGAGAAATGAGGAGTACGGGAAGACGCCACCAGGAGCAGGGCAAGCGGTTGCGCTTTTCCGTAGCCACCGGACCGCGTCGGCAGGGGGGTCACAGGAGGGGCATTCCCTCGATGCGCCGCCATGGCGGCGGGAAGTAAGAGACTCGCCCCGATGCCTCGGGGCGTATTTATAGGGTCTCGCCCGGGGCGGTAGTCAGTAGGACATTTCTAGAGCAGCAGGCGAGTGCCTTAGCAATAGTGGCGAGTTCGGTTTGAAATACGTGTGTTACGGTGAGTGCATTCTTCTGGCGGACTGGAACTTGGCTTGTATTTCGAACTTGATTTGGATTGTGGCTTTACTGAAATAAACTTATGGTGAATGAACTGTTGTTGTTTTACTTTGTACATAACATACGTCATCATCAGGCCACCACTCATATGTTTTGACTGCAATAAACTTGGAGACCCCTAGTTCTGCGAGCGTCCACCAAGAGTGCTGAAACCGTAGGGTCAGCCAGTCTATGTAGTACATTGTAACGTTTTTTAATTGGTTATTTAATGTCGCATCAACATCTAGGTCATTAGCGACCACCACTGGTATTAACGGTATGGTAACTATGAAGATGAAACGATATGAGGATGATAAGGGTGAAATGACGAACACAAATACAACCATGCCCGAGGCGGGACTCGAACCCGCGACCCTGCTGGTGCGAGATCACTACAACACCACTGCCTTAGGGATCTGGGCCACCGGAACGACTTGTATTGTAACTTGTTGCTCTATGCGCGTCCGAAATCACTACGGAGGCCAGGAACAAGGAACATCGAGGTGTGGTGCCTTATTTGATAGCGGAAGTGCCAGGAGGGGAAATTCATACCCGAATGTCTGTTCTGTGGTGAACACTGTCATGTGCACGTGGGGTTGAGTGGAATTACGATATTGGGATTGTTGGCGGTTGTTATCCGAAGACAACTATCGGATTGATTGATTGATTGTTAGTGATTCCGGGCGCGTCAACTACCGAGGCCATTATTTCCGTAAGTGTAGTGCATGCTTTTCATCTGGAGGTGGCGGTTATCTTCCCCCACTAGATGGCAATATCCGGCGCCGACATACTGTCGACTTGCCGAACTACTGTCGACGACCCAACCAGGTATCTCCCCCATCAGCGGGGCACAGCCACAGCCAAGACAACTGTCGGCCAGGACACATTTTTGTAAAATGTTGGATAGGAGAGTGCATAATTCAATTCTAGTTATATGAAAGTATTTTACTTGTTTTTCATGAGCAGTGTGTGTGTGCTTGTTTATGGATAACCAGTTTGTGTGATATGATTCAACAGCATTTTTGTTGTTGCAGGTCGCTAGTATTTATAAATTTCATTAGATTACTGTTACTGGACAATATTATATTTAATACGCAATTAATATTGATGTTTTCAAGTAAAATTATGATGAATAGTTCTTGTAATATTAAAACTAACATTATTGACACAGAGAAAAATGATTTGTTTAACCTCTGTATGCAGAATTATTTAAACAGTACCTCTCATTTCATTTATGATGGGCAATATCAAAAAGAATGTCAAAATTAATTTAATACTTAATTTAATATTTCACTTTCATTTTTAAGTATATTTTTTGGTTATAATGTCTGAAGATTATTGATAAACATTAATTAATATAACTTTACTCATCTAAATATTTTACTTGCTGTGGAGTTTTTAATTATTGCAGGCTTTGCTCAGCAGTGAAGTGTTTGATTCTTCCAGGTCACATTTACAAGGATTCAACAATGCCTAATTGACCTTATGAGGGCTTATACCAGACCATTTTGTGCATTAAATTAAATTTATAAAATTGCCACCGTGAATGATCAAGTGAACAAATACTATCTGTAAGGGGTCAACAACATATTGGCTGTTTCGCGATAAACAATTCAAACACAATTTCAACAAATAAACTTGAAACTCGATCCCACAGATATCTAACGTACTATGATAAAATTAAGTCTTTACCAGCATAGATTAGAACACGCATATGATAATTAAAGTGTACGAATGATCTTTAGGAATAATATAAAATAAAGTATTGGCATAATTTTTCATTCTATTATTTTTGTGTGCTGATCGAAGAAAATACAATCTCAAAATCAGCTCTCGGCCAGTTCGTGTATTTCATTTCAATCTGACGCGACCAGCCGGGCGGGCAGCGGCAGCGGCAGAGGTCAGGCGCGCTGGCGGCCCGGTGGCGGCCCACTGCCTGACGTCAGCCGCCCGACCAGCGTAGTCAGTTCACAATTAATTACTTGGAAGCTTAAAGAGCAATTAAATTGATTTTTGCGTAAATAATTAGCAATTTAATCGCTCTACAAGATTGCATTAGTTTTGTGGTAACTCATTGTGGTATTGCCAGCTTAATTTTAAGCTAGCTCACCATTATTTACGCAAAAATTTGAACAGCAAAAAAAAATTTGGCGTAATTAATTAGCAATTAAATAGTTCAAAACTATGGCATATTTGGTTTTCCGGCTACCAATTTTGGTAGGGCCAGTTTAGGAGAGGGTTCTTGTTGATCATTAGTCACCATTAGGTTGATTTCAGTCGCTGTCTGGTGGAGAATTCTACCAGCCGGCTGCTCTGATAGGTAGTTTTCGTTGGTTTCTCCGATCAGCACCAGGCGAATGCCGGAGCAGTACCCTAACAAACGGGCCACGAACCGCGCGCGATCATTCCTATCCTCACCCCTTTCACACACACTTACACTATCATGCACTTCATTACCACACATGCCGAGGGACCGGTCGGGAGCTTAGAGCTTGTCCTGGCTTGACTGAGGCCTTCTGCTGGGAGATTCCTGGTTAGGGGGAAACGCTACTAGCCGACGGTAGGTTGGCGCCGGATCTCGCCACCCAGCGGGGAAGACAACCGCCTTGTACTACTACACCACACGCACTACACGTACGGGACTAATGACAATAACATTTGACTTGCCCGGAATCACTAACAATCAATCAATTAACAACTACCTCTGACTCTGCTCTCATTTCTCCTTTCAGTCCCGAAAGGAGTGTTCACGTGAAAGCTGAAACGTGCGAAGCGGGGAATATTACATCCGGATATATGATTGCCAGATTTGTTCCATCGAACAACCGTTTATATTTATTACTATTTCGTGTTTATTTTCTTTTTTAAAATCTACCTTGTGTACACATTTTTCCCAAAAGACAGGAATATGTTTGAATGGCGAATTCTTACATCGTGGGACTCGCATGAGATGACCTCCCGATCAGAGGCACTGCAGTGCCAAGAATTGATGCCCTCAGTTATCTGAGCCGGTTAGTGATCACTGCGAGAGGGTACCGGGAGACAAGTAGTTGTGTCTCGTGGGCGTTATTTCAAACGATTCAGTGCAAGGTAGCAATTTCTTTTGTGTAAAATGAACATTATTCAAAATCTGTATGTGATAGCAGAACATGTATCATTTTCTAAAATAGGAGATTCGATGTGATATAAATAAAGAAATATTTTGTGACGCAAAATCTTATCAGATCTGTGAAATCGGTTCCATTGATACACTCGTAATGTCCTCATTGCATAATTCCTTTCTTGGCGTCTGTCGTTCCTAAAAGTATGTTCGATATAACGGGACTAGTGTCCAGTATTCACAAGTGTTTTACCAAATAAACCTCATATGTCATTAATTTGTTTTTGTATCTAGTGTGGCGGTTAAAATCAAGTATTGGATTGAACATCGGAATCCAATATTGAATATGTAGAATCGCTTATGAGTTTTGTAACTCACATGTGCTATTACTCATTGGAACAAAATATACACAGCTGTGTATAGAAATATTTCATGCTTGTGAATCGTATTTTTAAGCAAAATATACAATTATATTCTCCCTCAAAAAGGATTCAAACCGTTCAGTGTGAATGGTAATCATTAACTTTTAACAATACATATATTGTTTCTAGTGTTTCCCTTTAAAACATATGTATTGAAATCCGTGCTCACGGCATATTGAAGTATTTGACATTCTCTCGATTGAATGAACCAAGTGTTATGTTCTTTGAATGCGCGTGGTATCTGATTCCGTTATCACTTGCCCGCAACACAAACAACGGGCTTGTTGAAGAGGAAGTCTGCAGATAGCAAAAGTGTATCTGCCTTTTAATGAGTGAAGTGAATCAGAAGGGAGCAGGTCTTTTCATCTCCGAAAGTAAATTTTAACGTGGTATCAATTTAAGGTGTCGCCGAAGTACAAGGTAATGCTTCGTATTTACCCATCGACTCATATTCCCGGTTGGAATTACTATCTTGGAACCAGGAATGAGAAATACGTATTCTCAAATAATGTATCACAAGACAAAGCAAACCGAATTTCAGTAAATCAAATCATTCAAAGTTTTGTTAAAAAAAGTCAGTCTATTGGCTTGACTGTAGTCTTCTAGACAGCATTCGAATATCTAATTATTCAATATGCATGCCGGAGGCGGTGGCTTGGGACATCAACTGATGTCATTGCAGTGCCTCTGACCGGGAAGTTCTAGGTTCGACTCCCAGCGATACCAGGATTTTCGACACTAGTTTGTCAGCTAGATCGAATTCAGTCACTGTCTGGAGGAGAATTCAATTGGCCGGCTGCTCTGTTCGGAAGTTTTCCAGTACCCTAGAAAACGGGCCACGGACCATGCTCGATCTTTCTTTCCTGTTCCTTGTTTATCCTCACCACTTACTTACACACTCATACACTAACATGCCGTACACTATCACACATACCAGGAAATCCGCCGGGAGCTTGGAGCTTGTCCTGGTTGGGGCGGTTCCCCGCTGGTAGGAGATAGGTAGGGGAAAACCCCCGCTAGCCGACGGAAGGTAGGCGCCGCATCTCGTCAACCAGAGGAGGAGGAGGACCACCGCAGCCTTACGAGGGGAAAATGCGCTACACTTACGGGACTAGTGACAGCAGTCAATACACCGGGAGTCACTAACAATTAATAAATTATTTCAATATCCATGAATCAAATACATGACTTTTTTCACCTTTAACATAATTTTACATTTTAAGTCATTCTTTGATTGATCTGATTAATTCGCTTCATTTTAATAAAAAAAACTGTCAAATTGTATGTGATGTAGGAGGGAGATATAATCTATCAATAGTATTTTTCGAGAATTGTGGTAGTCTCCAAAGATGTTCGACACGATGTTTGTATCCGACACCTCTTCCTAAAAAATTCTGAAAATAATCGATGAACTAAATTTAAACATTCCACAGGTTAAGATGTATTTCCAGATAGATTGCTAAAGACGCGAGCTCTACATCTGTGGAAGAACACCGAAAAATGTGGAATTTTTGAGGAAATAATTGTTTAAAAATTGCTAATATTTCACGTCAAAACTACTCATATTTTCGAATGACTGAACCTGACTTTATTTCAGGATCTGTCTTTGAAGAACATGTTTTATGCAGGAAGAAATACTAATCTCCTGTATTTTATTGGTAGGAAATTGAGGAACACGCTGGAAAAAGACTTTTGTAGTTTTGCAATTTTCGAAAAATCAGGGATTTTAATGAAAATTAAAATTGCGCCATTCTTTTAAGCGACGTTTATGCTATCCGAGGACAAAGATTATAAAAAAAAATTGGTGCCAATTTTGAAAAAAAAAGAATTTTGAGATTTCATGTAAATACCCTCAAAAAATGAAAGTATACTATTCACCCAACTATATAATATTTATAATCTGCTACAACTGACAATCTGGCTAGTAACTGTGCCAATTAAAACTTAACGTGAATGACGCACTGTTGCAACAATCTAATAATACATTAAGTTGTTAAAAGCACCTCTGCCGCCTGATAAAAAAAGCACCTACGCGACCTCTGTGGCCTGGTTGTGAAGTGTCATATGTCAGCATCGCATGATTCCCGTGATCGCTTTATGGGAGCTCACACACAGCGAATTCAACACTAGAACTGGATGCACAACTTTGGAGTGGAGCTTCGGAGTGCTGAAAATCGTGACGATCATTTTTCGTTAGGTTTGCTGCGGGAGAACATCTGCCTAGACTTACACAATGAAATGTGACTTGTGTATATATTGTCTTAATGACTGATGAACTGAATAATTGACTGATGCTTATTATTGTCTCTATCAACAAAAATGCCAAAGTATTTTGTAGTATGCACATGTTTAGTTTTACAAGGTACACTTTGTGATAACACGAAGTAGCCTCTCTCATTCTGTGTTGGCCGCCATGATGCAAGATCTTAGTGTACAACGAAATGCTTATTACCGGGAGAGGTGGCTCAGTGTATCAATTGATGTCACTACGGTGCCTCTGACCGGAATGTCCTAAGTTCCAGTCCCGACTGTGGCAAGATTTTCGGCACTAGCTTGTCAGCTAGATCGGATTCAGTCGCTGTCTGGAAAATAATTCTAGAGGCCGACTGCTCTGATCGGTAGTTTTCCGTGGTTTCTCCAACCAACATCAGGCGATTGCCGGAGAAGTACCATAACAAACGGGCCACGAGCCGCGAGCGATCTTTCCTTCCTTTTCCTTGTCCTATCCTCACCCCGTACACAGAATTAACTAACATACACTACACTATCACACATGCCGGGAGACCGGTCGGGGGCTCAGAGCCTGTTCCGGCTGGGCAGGTGCCCCTCTGGTGGGAGATATCTGGATAAGGGAAACCCCGCTAGCCGACGGTAGGTTGGATCTCGCTATCCAGCGGGGGAAGATCACCGCCACCTCCGGATGAAAAACACGCACTACACTTACGGTACTAATGACATCAGTAGTTGACGTAGTATCATCACTACCTACCAACCATACAAAACTTAACTCTTAACAAAGGCAAGACTGTAAAAACAAAATGTAAAAACATTCTGGAGTCGTAATGGACATATTGTATACTATTATTATTATTATTATTATTATTATTATTATTATTATTAGCGTATCGGCCATTTCTGACCACGCTACATGTTTTTTTTCGGAGGCCCTGTCATATTCTACCCTGGAGAGTAATTAACCTGTCATTATGGGGATCAGCTGTTTTTCTCTGACCCTTGGTAACGCAAGGTTGTGAAGTCTTGATAATGAATTATGAGGTGATAGGAAGATGGTGAGTGGTGAAAGGACAATCACAACTACAACCATGCTTAAACACGACTCGAACATGCAGTCTACATGTTTATACACATATATGTCGTCCCATTTAGCTCAACATAATCAAGAAAGGATCAACAGGAAGAAACAACAACAATTTGCATACTATTTTTATTATTATTCCGAAGCAGCAATGGGCTGCGAGGGTGGGGAGGGGGGCGGGGCATGTGCGGCGCGGGCAGCTGGGCGAACGAGCGTAGTCCCGGTGCACGCGGCGACTGAAATCGACTTTCCTGTCAATTTGCGGTTGTCACCGAACGGCGCCCCTCGGTAACTCATGCAAAGTCAGCAGATGCGCCAAGAATTCTATTACGTTCGCGACGTGATGACGAGGGCAGGGAAGGCGGCGATGGGGAGATAGGAAGGGGGGAAGGACTGTGTGGGTAGTGGGAAGGGGACGTGTGACCGGGAAGAACGAGTTGAGAGGACAGCGAGAAAGGCGTGGCAATCACATTGTTTTGCAAATAGGAAATGAAATAGAAGCGTAGGTGTGGTTGAAATGAGAAAGGGGATGTGGCGATGGAGATAAAAATTGACCAACAGGTAATGAATGTGAGTACAATCGGGGGAGAAAATGTTGATTGGATGCTTAAGAAGAGAGTTCGAAAAAGATTGTGGCATTGGAGAAGGGGCAATTTAAACAGAGAATGCGAAAGCAGATGTGAAATATTCGGTTGAGCGGCCGGGGCAGGACAGAGGGCAGAGGGTGGCATAAGGGGAAGGCAAACGGGGGTGGTAGAGCGAAAGTTCCATGGGGGTTCGCGGACTCCGTGTGAAGGTTGGAGGAGTAAGCAGCTGGATAGATGTGGACTGTAGATTTTTTCTTGTGAGGTGTTCTCACTCCTCCACTTACCTCATGCTCATGAATAATGCTCATGTAGGAGGGAACTGTCGTAGAGAGAGGTTTTCAAGATGTGGAACTCATTTAACATAATATAATTAATCTTGGTGAAACGTTACATAAATTACAATACTTAATTAATGTTGACTGATTGCAATGTAAATTACCTTAGGAGATTCAGTGAAAACACTGAATGTTTGAATCAACTGATCTATGAAATTATATATGAACATATAAATATATACAAATAAATAAGAAAATTTGTTGGCCAACTAGTTTGTTGGCACACAGGCGGCCAAAATTGATTCAAATTTGGCGCCGCACTTGGAATTCAGTCATTTATAGGTTTTCTTTGATGATAATTAACGCTAAATAGTATACATTTCAAACATCATGCGTTCACTTAATTATTTTCTAAAAAAGCGGGCTGGCTTTCAGAGACAGGGAATTCATTTTTTGTATGAGACTCTTTGGAACAACTCAACTGCTCTGAAATTTTGAACTGTTTTCCAGGAGGGCCGTGAGATCGCGCTACAGACCAGACACCTAGAATGATAACATTGCACATTGTCGCGGTTTCGCGGAATCCTGCCTCTTTACACATAAGACGCGCGATGAGACCGCATTGTTTAAGATCTAGAAGTCGAGCAGTTTTCGTGGCCACGCCTCTTGCTCGTGCAAAAAGCTAAGCAATTGAAAATTAGTTTCACGTTGGTAGTGCGTCAAGTTGCAATGCAGACTCCGTGAGCATCGTTTTGGTGGGAGATTTCTGCGCAATAACATAGAAGAGACGCGAATTGCGAAAAAAACAGGAGCAAGTGATTGCCTTTCGACCAGGCAGGTAACACTGACAATTTCAATGCTCACTAATTCTTATGCTGAGGCAAACTAATAGTTCCAAAACGATTGGTTTTCAGAATTTTCCCTTGTGTCAAAGGATTAAAAGGCGGCAGGAGTCTTGTTTTCAACACCAAACATTTACAGAAGCTCTCCCAAAACTAACTCAAGCTATATTCGCAGCGTCAACATAGTTCATTGAAGAGTATGCACGAAACTGTTAAGGTAAAACCTTGAGACATTTACGCACACGTACACATTATACATTTTAGTGAAATTAGTAGAAAATACATGTGAGTGCAAGCGAGACGTACGTCTGCTCTCCGTAAAGGTTTGAGCTCGACTGATCAGAGTTCGTTACTGAGGGTGGAGGGGTCGACAGACGTGCGAGTGTCTTAGCACTCAGGGAATAGCAACCCAGTATTTAGTTATTATAATTTAGAAGCGTTGAGCTGCACTAGTTTTTAATTAAAAGGAAGATGCGTGAGCATATGACAAAATAGAATTGAGAACTTTAGCGGGATATGTGGCGCTAATATATATTAGGCGTTCGCATTACATCACAGTTCCGAGAATTCTTAGCGCGTCGTTCCAGGTCTTGGCGAGTTACGTGGGCCGAGGTTTGGTGAAAATAGGGCGAGCTGTGTCGGCGCGGAGATAGATAGATAGATAGATAATTTATTTAATTTGCTTTGGACATTAAGCCCGGTGGCAAATTCTGTACACTACTTTACATCTAATACCATAATATACTAATGAATACTAAAGATATATAAAATTCAATAAACAGAACAAAATTACTCCATTTAAGGCATGCCTACTAAATGCAGAGGCCCTTCACTGACTACTGATCCTATCGCTTACACTAGTATTAGAATTTAATCTTAACCTAAAAGTGTTGATGTTTCTAGGTGAAGTCTCCATTAGTGCTGCAGGCAAGCTATTCTATGACTCAGTAGTCCTATTTACAAAAGAGTATTTTCCAACATCAGTTCTCTGTTTCCTTGGACGTATTTTCCTAATATGGTCGTGACGTGCTAAGTAGACGACGGGTTCATGCATTCGTACCTGAATTTCCCTCCAAGCCGGATTTTTCCCTAGATAGCGAAACAACTGTGACTGAATCTTAACACTCTGTACATAACTAGGTTTGTGCTACATGACATGAACGTGTATGTAAAAATATACAAATTGTAATTAAGTAGCTCTAAGAGCTTCCTCCGACAAGGGTGAAAGCAGCAATGTGAGGGCGCTGATGGCAGGGTGTGAATACAAGACGAATCCGTTCGTTTTTCTCGAGGATTGATTCATATTTTCGTGTTTCCGGACGTGTTAATTGCAATTGTGAGTAGTCTCGAAAGAGTAGTGCACATTTTTATCGTGGGAGATGACTGTTATCTCCTTCGCTGGATGATGAGCTCTTGCGCCAACTTGCATGTCGGCTGACGGGTTTTTCCACATCCAGGTATCTCCTAGCTGCGAGAACTACCCCAGTCGGAACAAGCTCTAGGTTTGTATGGTAGTCTAGAGTATGTTACTGTGTGTGTTCGTAAGGGATGAGGATAAAACAAGGAAGAGGTAGGAAAGATCCGCGCGCGGTCCATGGTCCGTTTGTTAGGACAATTCCCCGGCATTCGCCAACATATAATCGAAGAAGCTGCTGAAAACTACCGATCAGTGCAGCCAACTATAGAGTTCCCCTCCCGACACCGAGTGAATTCGACCTAGCTATGTAACTGGTGTTGAAAATACTGCCACCTTCGGGACTCGAACCCTAGGACCTCCTGACTGAAGGCACTGCAGTGACCTCAGTTGATGCCCTAACCCCCCTAACTTCATTTTCTCGAGGACGGAAGGATGATTATACTTGGTTTTTTTAATGTGGCATCTGTGGGTAATATCTCGAAGATGGAATTCGGCACGACATTTTGCGTCTTTCTTGGCACTGTCGCAAGATGATCGCGACCCTATCAAGCAGTGCTGCAGATCAAGCGACGCTAGCGGCAGGACGGAGAATGATGCAAAAAGTCGTGCCGAATTCCATATTAGAGATACTACCCATAGATGCCACGTTAGAAAAAACAACAATAAGACCAATGATGACGACGGCAGAAAGAATGATTCGCTGGAGTGGAAACTTTTCTTGCAGAACACTTATCTAGGAGCAGTCGAGAATGTTCAGGAACGAATATTCACTAATTTACTACTCTGATATTAAGGCCTTTAAAACGATTACCCCTCCCCCCACAAAAGCGCGAAGAAAATTTCCCCCAATTCTCGCCAAATTATATTGCACTCGTAAAGGGTACCCTCGGATAAGGTGGTAAATAGTTCCCATAAAGCAAATGAAATATGAGTAGTTACATTATAATTATAACATAAAAATATTTTTTTGAAAGGTTTCTTAGCACCCGTCCCTCCACCCACACCCATCTAGACCCTAAAACGTGTTTTTAAATTTTTTTTCGGCAACGTAACGCTATTTTATCTGATTGAATAAATATGATAAATAAAACAATTTATATTATCAGAAAAATATTTTTTTATATTTTCTCAGACCGAAATTCAAAAACAAAAAATATTTTTGAAAAAAAAACAAAAAAATATTTTTATTGTCTCTTAGAACAATGGAAAAGCTGGGCTGCAGTTAAAAAAATAAAAACTAGTTTCCCGCCTTTGAATCATCTTGACTTTAAATATACTTTGAAAATGACTGCAATAGTTCTGTGTATTTATTTTAGTGTTATTATACATTGTTGTAATATCCTGTAATATTTTGATTTTGGAATTTAGTTACAAATTATCATTTTTTAATCATTCGAATCCTTTGCATAAATATACGCTAAGTAAAGACGATAGTTTTTGTCTATTTTATAAGAGACCATCGACACAAAACCTTGAAAGTGTGATACTGGCGAATAGAGAGGCACACCCCATCCTTCAACCAAACGATTTCAGAAGAAAAAATAAAAGTTTTGCAGATTATGGCTTCCAAAAAAATTGCAACACACTTTATAATCTCGAATATCTCGGAAGCGCCTAGGCCTCCTAGGTCTTTTATACTAGTTTTGCGTGTCTCATGGGACACGACGTTTTTTAGGACAAGTAAATTCTGAAGATGACGTGTTTAGGAGGACGGGTAGATGACAAACGGGAAATGATGAGGGAAAATTCAGGTGTAGGTGAAGGATAGATGGGCGACAGTGGGGAAATCAAGGGGGAAAGATTGGTCCGAAATATGTACCCAAGCACTATTCTAAAAAATACGACTTTGATGATCGTCCTTTTTTACAATATTGCATATTTAGTTCTTTGGGTATCCCCTCTCCATAGCATATTGTCAGAAAAGAGAAGACGAAATCAATGTAAAATGAAATGCAAGCAAAATACCGAAATGATCTTTCACGGTAAAATTTAAAAAAATATATTTTCTGTGAATTTTTATCTCAACGCTCAGCAGTATTGGAATTGGCTTTCTCGCACAGTACCGTATCCTTAATGCTGTAAATCACATTTCGGCGAATGGGTGTTCGCAGTTGGGTGCTGCATTAAATCAATTCTCAGTTTTCTTACAATTATTAAACAAAGGACTGAGTTTTCGCAGAGTCCGGATTGTATATACTGATTTATACGTATACAAGAATAAATACTTAGATAAGGGAAAAGAACTATTTCTCTAGTCTGAAACATCTACAGACGTGAGAGCGTAGGCTTCCACTGCGGAGTTAGTAACAATTTAGCTGTCCGGAAGATGCGGCGTCCTAGGCACAGTTACCTACGTTTCAGACGTCATTTTATGTATTCAGACGTCCTGGAGGAAGGTCGCAGATGTCTAGGGCGCGACTGCTGCAGTCATTTTCAAAGTAAATTGAAAGTCAAGGTGATTTAAGGGCGAGAAAATTGTTATTTTTTTAACTACAACCCAGCTGTCAAAAAAATCTGAAAAAATTACAACAATTAGTGTTTTAAGCGGAACGTTTGAGATTTTTACATGCCTGTTCTATGATTCTAAGAGACAATAAAATTAATTTTTTGTTTTTTTTTTCAACCTATTTTTTGTATTTGAATTTCGGTCTGGAAAATATCAAAAGATATTTTTCTGATAGTACAAATTGCTTTTTTTATTTATCATATTTTTCACGCAGATAAAATAGTGTTAAAATCCCGAAAAAAAAATTAAAAAACACGTCTTAGGCTGTAGAGGGTGTGTGTGTGGTGGGACGGGAGCTAAAAAACCTTTCAAAAATATTACTTTTATCTTAGAATTATGTTTAGAATTTAGATGTATGTTTATATTTTTATGTTTGGAATTATAATGTAACCACTCATAATTAATTTGGTTTAGGGTAACGTTTTACCATCTTATCCCGGGGTAACCTTAGGAGTACGATTACTTGTTCTCCTGTGTTTTTCACAACTGCAGCACTGCTA
Source organism: Teleogryllus occipitalis (assembly GCA_011170035.1). NCBI lineage: Eukaryota > Metazoa > Arthropoda > Insecta > Orthoptera > Gryllidae > Teleogryllus > Teleogryllus occipitalis. Next base: position 32,433 of record BLKR01011282.1, read on the forward strand.
TGCAAAGGTGAATTGATACATAAACAGACTAAGAACGTGCTTATACTCGTTTTCGTGTCGGGGCTTAGAACAAGTAATTCGCAAATATCAAAATTGTTTATCTTAATATTTTAAATTGCAAACATATTTCTTTTGAAAGAGTTTATTTTCATTATTTTTAAAGCGTTTAGAGGATAAGAAGGCTTTCAAAAGACTTTTTATTTGCCTTTGAAATATCCTATTAAAATTTAATGGAAATACTGATTAGCATGCTTGACAACAATTTTTAATATTTTTCCAAAACTAATTGTGCTCATATTTTATACCATATATCGAATACCCGATTTCGTCGTGGTGTTCTTTGAAAAATAAAGGTTATAGCCAAATAAGAAAATTCGCGCCAAAATGTGACAGGAAAAATCTTTTTTACCCATGTTTAAACAATTTATATTTAAATTATTAAAATGTGTCATTGACAAAAGTAATACATACAACTTTTTGATGACAAATGTTTTCTTTATGTGGAAAGTATTTATATTGTAACCTCTCCTCAGGTTTTGTTATTAATTTTATTCATGGATTCGAGGCTCTTTCAATGAAGATTTTTGTAAAACAAACACAAAGCCATAGTCACAGAACATTAATAATTGGACGTTTTATTTAACATATACCAAAATACAGAAAATCAATCCACAAACAATGAAAAAAAAACAAGCATTACACAATAAAAAAAACATATCCCCAAAACAACACAAACAAGTTTCACTCAATTTTAAACAAAGCTTTGTTTGCTTGTGAAGACAATCATTTGTCCATTTGCTAGTTTCTCTATAACTACAGCAAAAACTGAACACTAGCATTAATCAGATTTCAAAAGAAACTAAAGTATGATATGATAATAAAGTAATATTCACTCAATATTATCTCATACCTAATAACTCTGATGAACTGGTGTGTAAGTATAAAAACACTAACTAAATTATTATTTCTTTAGGTGCAGAATTAATTGTAGGTTATCTTTCTGGAATTACTCTTAAAACACATCCCCCCTAGAACATCTAAATGGAACAAGTGAGTGTTTCTTCAGAATACTGTTCTGTTTCAATGTTAACAACACAAAGAATTTTAAATCAGTAAATAAACTTCACATAGACACATGCAATACCCTCTGAAATCAACATGAACACATTCTTGACTATTCACAAGAGTTAAAATGTTAGACTGAAATACACATAGAAATGTAACCCATTATGACTCTTCTCTTACATTAAACTTTTACATAATCAGTATAACAGGAAAATAGATCTAGTTTTGCACTCTTTCAGAGAATTATACAAGTAAAAAAATGAAGCATTAATGTGAATGTCTCATTCCATAATACACTGAAATTTTCTCAATACCTAATTTGCGAAATGTAATAATCACATAGAAAATACAATAACATTCTTTAATACCCTCGTTTTGTTCAGAAGAACTGTGGTTCGTTACACACATTATTACAGATCACATGTTCCACGTGCTATTGCCCAAGTGGAAACAGTTCGTAAATGTTAACCTCTATTTACGAAACTTCTTGCAATCTGTCTTCTTTTAAACGAGTCTATTGAATGTTTATGATACTATTTAACAGAAACTGTAATTTCTACCGCAATGCATTCTATAAACCGAAGCACTGTTCAAAATCTCTATTGAAGTAACAAAATGTACAGTACTAATACCTTGCAATCCGTCTTCTTCATAGAACCTGTCTCTTGAACATTTATGATTCAATTTAACAGAAACTGTATTTTATAACACAGAACATTCTATAAACTGAAGCACTGATCACAATTTATCTGGTATTAACAAAGTGTAGAGTACAGATACCTTTCTTTCTTAAGATAACCTACTCCTACCTCGTCTCGAATCCAACAAGAACGTTACAACCCAACCGTCCTGCCTCGTGACGTCTCCCACTCCGGCTCGAGAAGGGAGAACCCGCTCCCTACTTCCGATACACCCCTCTTTCATGGAATAAACAGGTGTCGTCTTAGCGGCAGCGGCGGCGCCAAATTCGTTTGCTGAACATGCGAATGGTCACAATATTATGGAAATAAAATCATCAAACCCCTTTGGTTTTTAGATTTATGTATTGTTTATAATATAAATCAAATTAATCAGTTGTAGATTTATTAGTTTTCTTAAAATTAGATAGTCATAAGCAATTAATCATTGTCACTGTCTTCGTCAATAATTGGAATCACACGTACCTTTATATATAAACTGTGTACGCCAAGTTTCTGAAGGTTTAATAACTGTCGCCAAGTAACGAGCGTGTGCCAAATAATAAATTATCGCAGCTATGTAGGAACAGCATCCCAGACTGCGACTTCCGTTCGCACGTTCAGAGTAATATTGTTTCACGGATATTCCTATGATGGAAAGAGTGGCGGGCTTTTCTAATGAAGCGATTTTTGCTCGTTCTGCGTAGCGCCAGTTTTCGTCACGAACCATGTGACGACAACACGGTTGAATATCGTGACGCACGTAACGCACTTCGGTTGAAAATTGAGACCAGACGTTGGCTGCAATGTTGCATGGAGCGCAAGAAATATTGACAAACGTTTTGAAAGTGACGTAAAGTGATAATTTTCAAGGGTGACCAACCACAATGACAGTATGAAGGTGTAAATGAAATATAAGGTGCAAAATTTGAGAAAAAGTGAAAGTGCTTATATGTTTCTGGTTCAATGATTTGCACATGTGATAATATTGGTATTTATAATTTACGCGAATATTATGACGCAAACTGGTACTTGAAGCTCATGG
>BLKR01011283.1:0-35216 GCA_011170035.1 Teleogryllus occipitalis
GGGTCGGAGGCGGGTCGGAGGCGGGTCGGAGGTGGGTCGGAGGCGGGTCGGAGGCGCGTCGGAGGCGGGTCGGAGGCGCGTCGGAGGCGAGGCCAAGGAAGGGATGAAGCAAAATGATGGTAGGACAGAGGAACGGGGAGGGGGAGTGGCTATAGTGGAGGCGAAGGAGGCGGCGGCGTCTTCCGTGAGCCGGCGATACGCCACCGCTGCAGGGGCGGCGGGCGCGGCAGCGGCGACCTGTATCCAATTTCGCGCCCGCTAACGCGCGAATATCGCAGCGTCCGGGATTGCAGCGCCTCTCTCGAGACCTCCCCCCCCCCCGCCCCCGCGGCCGGTCCCCTGCCCGCCGGCGGCAGCCTCTCGATCGATAGCGCTCCGCGTGTTTTCATTGTCAGCGGCGTCGGCCCCTCCCCGCCCCCGCCCCCGACCCCGCCACGCCCCGCCCGTGGCGTCATACGCGCGTCACACCTCCCCATCCTCGCCCTTTCTCCCTTTCCCTTTCTCTCCGCTCGCCCTCGCATCCGCGCGCGCCACGCACTTTGCTGAATTGGGCCATATCCTGCCCCAGTCCGCCGCGCGGTGGGCGCACTAATGTTAGCGCGACGTGCCAGCGCGCCGTCTACGTGTCATTCCGCACTGATATTTGCCGTTTTACAGTGCTGCGTCGTCCGTGTGCTAAACAGGGCATTTTGTCATTAAGCGACCGTGTGGCCTATTGCTGCAAACTTCCAGCCCTGCACTGTACTCTGGGCACGAGTATGTCCCTCAGTCGCATACGACTCTGTGTAGCTCTGACAACCAGGTGTCATTTCCTCTTAGCCCAAATGATAATGATGCTTAATTTTATTTCTGCATTGTCAAGTTTTCGCGAGAGGAATCGAAAACAAAAACGTTTATTTATTTTCATAAATTTCTATTTTGTGACAGTGGGAAAATTATGAACATTTTTAGGCGAATATACTTGTTATGGATCTCCTGACATTTGTCTAGTAATATTTACTTTAATTGATATGTAAATATTAGTTTTGTTTAGGTTCACAATGCGGCCTAATTTTACAAAATGAAGATTGTTATTTCCTCAGTAAAAAAAACTATTTTTTCAAAACGTCTGTTCATATTCTTTGTCGTCGTAATTTTATCAAGTCGTCTATATTTAACTATTTGTGTTATGATTATTTGTATGTTGTATATTACAGAAAAATGTCAAGGCAGTCGATCAAACACATTTAGGAAAAGGTTAGGAATACCTGCTTTAGGCGAAGGATTTCGGGAGTTTTAGAACGCGCGCCTGCGCATGGCGTTTTCTGGGGCGAGAAAGCCGTCGCAGCCATTCACGTTTGTGCACAAACTCCAGAACCGTTCGTCAGTAGGAAGCGTGTAAATCTAGTCTACACTGCCATTTAAATACTCGTAGATTGACAGTTCATCAGCTTGGCGCTCTTACCAATTGGAAGCTTCGTTTCGACTTAAATTTTTGGTATTGAATCTCTCGATTGGAGAACCATGTCACAGCAAATGATCTGTCCATCACGGTGGTTCACCATAAAAGGTCACCATGAGAGCTGGAGTAGGGAAACACCTGCGTTATTAGAAACGAGTCTATAATAGATCTAAAAAAATCAATGACGACAAGTTGCAACTGCTATCACATCGATAAGCACAATGGTTTCTACAGAAAATACCTGAAATTAAACGAATTTAATAATATACTTTATGGAAGCGAAAACGCTTGCCACTCTTCGTATAATTAACTTGCAATGTGGAATGTTCTCTTGTATGACGTACACATATACTAGATTTTACGCACATGAATATTGAAGGTATAATAGACACAACAGTAAAAATAACGGTTACCTAAACAGGTATATGCAGTACAGAAATAAATTGAAATGAATGGTGCAGAGATGACGCTGAACGAAATTCGTATGAGATTGGAGACATGGAGATGCTACAGAACAAGCATAAAAGGAAATTAGCACATGAATTGGATGACGTAGAGCAACAACGTGCTTCTTTGAGCTGAGAGGAAGTAAGACAGTAAGGCGAACTGCGGTAAGGGGAAGTAATTTGAGCCAAGGAAAGGCATAATGGTGGATGGTACACCAAGGCGACTGAAGGTCAAGCAAAATTATGAAGGCAAATGAGGCAAAGGAAGGTAAATGAGGGAAAATAATGGTAGGTAAAACCAGATGAATATAAATGATAACTGAAGTCATAGGCTTCCGCGGCCAGAGTCAATATTACAATCTTGGCTGTCCGGGTGACGACACGTTAATTGAGGTTAGCTACGATTGGCGATTGTTATTATAAATAAACAAGAATATTCCGAGCCCTGATGAAGATCACGACATGATGATCGAAACGTCGGCACCACATCAATTAACGCGTCATCACCCGGACAGCCAAGATTGTAATAAATGATAACTCATGATATAATGAATATAACTCTTCTAGAGTTACGGGCTTGGCAGGAACCGTAACAAATCAAGTAGAAGGGACTCGAACCATTGCAACTGTATTGCTCATGAGATAAAATACTAACAAAGCCTTTTAGTAATGGGTACTTCTTCCCCCATCAATTATCCATCACGGGACACCAGCATGCCACAATCTGCGAAAACATTTAACACGCTTCTCTGAAAACTGGAATACATGAGAAGTGTCGGTAATGCAGCCTGTTACGACACACAGAAAGACAAGGCGAGGAGAACAGAGGTGAGGCAGGATAAGCCACCTTGCGAAACGCCAAGAACGAAAGCCGCGTCCGCGAGTGCCAGGCGCGCCGCCGGCGACCGCGCTGTCTCTTCGCGCCCCGCTCCACCCCGCTCCGCCCCGTTCCGCCCCGTTCCGCACCGCTCCGCCCCGCCCCGCCCCGCCCCGCCCCGCTCCGCCCCGCTCCGCCCCGCTCCGCCCCGCTCCGCCCCGCTCCGCCCCGCTCCGCCCCGCTCCGCCCCGCTCCGCCCCGCTCCGCCACATCCCGGCCCGCTCCGCCTCGCCCCGCCACGCACCGCTCCACCACGCCCCGGCCCGCTCCACCACGCCCCGGCCTGTTCCGCCCCGCCCCGCCCTGCCCCATCCCGCCCGCTCCGCCCCGCCCTGCCCACCCCGTCCCGATGTGCCCCGCCACGCACCGCCCCGCCGCGCTCCATCACGCCCCGGCCCGCTCCGCCCCGCTCCGTCCCGCCCCGCTCCGCCCCGCCCCGCCCCGCTCCACCCCGCCCTACCCTGCCCCGCCGTGCCCCGCCGCCGGGCGTGCCCGCGCCATCCAACGCCCTCGCCCGCCCACGCCGCGCCGCGCCGCGCCGGTCAGCGCCCCGTCCGCCAGGTGGAACGTGCTCCGCGGGGTGTCGCCAGGATCACCACGCAGCCTCCCGGGCCCCCTCCCCCCGGCCCTGTGACTCGCGCTCCAATGGTCAGGGAAGCCCTACTTCGGTTCCGCATGCCGCAGTGTTCCGAGACGCCCACAGGCTGCAAGAACTTCGATTGATCAATTCACTACATATTCCTGGCGCGTCGACGGCTATGGTCGCTGCATTAGTCCTGTAACCGTAGTGAATGCTTTTATCGTTGCAATGACTGTGTTCTTCGCTAGCTGGATAACGAGGTCCGGCGCTGTATGTCAGCTTGCGGATTTCCCCAACCAAATACCTCCCCCGGCATGGTTCCACCTCAGCCGGGACACGCTCTAAGTTTCCGACTGGTCTCCCGGGTCAGCCGCAGTCGCGAGTGGGTGGACGGTGCTTCTCGAAGACCAAGCCATCGGAGGGCGGAACCGTCCGGACCTGGTGCTGGTTAAGGACCATCAAGCGATCGTCGTCGACGCCTCGGTCTGCGTAGCATACCCGGGGCGCCTTGGTGAACGCTATGATGAGAAGGCGGCGAAATACGAACATATTTGCCCCTTCTTAGCAGCCAGGAACTTCCGGGGCGTCAGCTTCCTTCCCATTGTGATAGGAGCTCTGGGCGAGTGGTGTGAGTCAAGTGCAGCGCTGCTCCGTAAATTTACCGCTGGCGAAAAGATGCGAGTGCTACTTAAGCGCATTGTCGCCGAGGCTATAGCAGGGAGCGCTGCCTGCTATTTTCGCCACACTGCCCAAGATGACCTCATCCCAGTCGAGTACAGGCGAGCGTAAACAAAGACAATACGGTTTAAATGAAGTGCCTACAAGCATGTATAGTGTAAATAGTGTTTAAATGATTTCATGGATTGTGTTTATAAGGGTATTTGTATACTTTGACCAGTGTAAATAATGTAAATAGTGTACAGTGTTAAAGTTGCAACCGCTGTTGAAATGATGTCGGTGCATATATAGTGTAAATAATTTTTATATGAGTTCATGTGTAATGTTAAAAGTGTATGTTTTTGTAAGTGTTATATGTGTATGTATATCTTACCGTAAATAATGTAAATAATGTTCGTTGTTAGATTAAGTTAGGATGTAAGACAAAGTAGATTTAGATTAGTTTGTAAGTATCTAGTTTGTAAGCTAGGCCATAGGTTAGCTATGTAAATAGAATTTAAGAATAAATATTATAGTGTGTGGAAGTGTAGTGGATGTGTAAGGGGCGAGGATAAGACAAGAAAGAGAAACATAAGATCGCGCGCAGCCCATAGCTCGTATGTTAGGGTCCTGTTCAAGCATTCGTCTTGTGTTGAACGAAGAAACTTCGGAAAACCGCCGAAACAGCCGGCCACTATAATTGTTCTCCAGGCTGCGGTAGCTTAGTGGAACATTGTTTTTCAGCAGCATCGTTGACCCAGGATTATAGGACCCGATGGAGTCCCGATGGAGGTGAATGTTTGACTTTCGCGTCATCAATGGATGCAATTCAGTCACTGTCTGGGGAGAGTTCTACGATGGGCAGCTTTGATTGATAGTTTTCCTGTTGTTGTTCTTTTTCGATGAATCCGGCCGATTGGCGGAGCGATACTAACAAATGGGGTACGAACTATTTGCGATTTTTCCTTCATCATTGAACACTTCTGTCTCCTTCTTACACCGCTTTTTTTGTTTTAAAATATTCTAATATTTGAAGATGAATTTGACATTATTTCAGTTTTTTAAATATTATAATTTTGTTTTCTCGTCGTCCATCGTTTTCTATTTGGTTGCGAAATTACGTTCTTTAATTGTGAGACAAACGAACGCTTTAACACTTTCTCAGTCCAAAGGCAGCACTAAACGAATTGAGGTGTGGATTGAACATTGCAACCGTTGGGCTAATGGGAAGCGTTTACTATTTTGGAGAAAATTTCCAACTAAATTGCTAACACGTACTTTTCATTTACCCAACATTAACCCTAACTGCAGGGTTGAATAGATGAACGGAAGTGTTCGTATTGGGTTGTTTTTGGCGCGTTTTATTTCTAGTAACAAGATGAGTTTTTATAGAGAAAAAAACGCTAGAAAAACTCTACTCTGGCAGTTAACGAACTCGAACGCCTCGTCAGACTTCATTTCCTTTTATTGAGCGGATCGGAGGGGAGCCGGCGCGAAATCGATGTGGCAGCAGGAGGCACTAGACAGGCTGGCGGGGCGTTTGCGAGTGGCATGCAATGGAGGCGGGGCGCTGCGATAAGACGAGGGTGGGGGGGCGGGGTCCAAGGAGGGCGGCGCCGAGGGCCCTCACAGGAGCTTAGGTGACATGAGGTAACATCGTTAGTTGCTTGGTTGGTTATTAGTGATTCCGGGCACGTCAACTACTGAGGTCATTAGCCCCGTCAGTGTAGTGCCCGTTTTTCATGGGGAGGTGACGGTGATCTTCCTGGATGGCGAGATCCGGCGCCGACCTACCGTCGACCAGCGACCCCAATCGGGACAAGCACTAAGCTCACCAACGGTCTCCCGGCATGTGTGGTAGTGCTGAGCATGTTAGTGTAAGTGTGTGTGTATAAGGGGTGATGATATGACAAGGAAGATGAAGGAAAGATCGCGCGCGGCCCGTCGCCCGTTTGTTAGGGTACTCCTCCGGCATTCGCCTGGTGTTGATCGGAGAAACCACGGAAAACTACCGATCAGAGCAGCCGGCCGCTAGAATTCGTCTCCAAACAGCGACTGAATTCGACCTAGCTGAAACGCTAGTGTCGAAAATCCTGCAGTCGTTGGAACTCGAAGATATCGTCGTTCAGACGGAAGGCTCGCCCCCTGCGGCTCGGCGACTCGCTACGGAAATGTAGCGGGCGGTGAAAATGTAGACGAAGACTCTTTTCACACTTTTCGTAATACTGTAGCAATGAACTGACATAACGACCGGCATAGGTGGCTCAGAGTATCCGTTGATGTCTTTGCAGTACCTCGTACTACCTGTTTTAGGATAGGACCTCCAATGGAGGCAAAATATTTGACACTAGCTAGATAGCTGGGTCGAATTCAGCCTGGAGGAGAATTCTGGCAGCCGGCTGCTCTTATCGGTAGTTTTCCGTTGTTTCTTCGATCAATACTTGGCGAATGCTGGAGCAGTACCGTAACAAACGGGCCATCGACCACAGGCGATTTTTCTTTCCTCCTCTTTGTTCTATCTTCACATCTTACTTACACACACACACCCGCACCCACGCACACACACATACATACACTTACTGCACTGCACTACCACACACATACCGCGAAACCAATCGGGAACATAGAGCCTGTCTCGGCTGGGGTGGTGCCTTGTTAATTTGTAAAACAAAAACACACAAGCCGAAGGGTAGGTCGGTACTGTCTCTCGCTATCCAGCAGAGGAAAGTTACCGTAACCTCTCGTGACAAAAATCACTACCCTTACGGAACTAATGACTTTCGCAGTTGACGCTCCCAAAATCACTTATAAATCAATCAATCGGCAAAACGACGCAAATGAGAAATGAAAATCCACTCTTAACCGTCAATTACTTTAAGAAATGTGACCCGTCATCAATCATCGTTAACAATTAAACCAAATTATTGTAGTTGCACGTGACGCAACAGTACTCATAATTTAAGAAACTGTATTTCTTATTTACGGGTATTTAATTGTTTTTAAAAAGATGATGTTACGAAAAGTATTGAACGAGACATGACTCCCAAATTACAGACTTGGTTATAATTGTCCAAATATCGCTTTTGTTTACAAACTTCAACCGCGACCGTTATTTGATCTATATCGGACCAATGGCATTACTAATTATGCCAACATTGACTGAATTTACTACACTCACAATGGTTCGCTTTGGTTTCCTAAAACATCGCACCACGAAAACTCGTTCTGAGAAAGAGGGTTATGTACTTTACTGAAATCTCTGACAAGTGAGGAAAGTTAATTTCTGCACTTTTATAGCTTGGTAGCGTATGCTACATTTCGTGCATGCTAACAATAGGGATTCTCTAACATCGGTCTAGAATCACTTATTATACCATGAAAAAGAATATTTCACATATCAAATTCCTACAAAAAAAATGTAGAAGTAACCTAACAGCTTTATATAATGCCTCCTTTGAAATATCAAAATATTTTCAAAAACAATTTATAATACTTCCATTTGAAAAAAATTAGTTCCACAAATGTACTGATTGTTCTGAAGTACTTCTCCTACTCTTATAAATGGAAACTGTAAACCGGGTATTTACGAAACAAATAGTTACGATCGTTATTACGACGTGAGAATAATTAATTGTTTTGTTTTATTAAAATTCAAGTCAGCCATTAAACTTTTTCTAACCGGTAAAATATATTACATATATTACACCGTAGGAGTATATGGTAACGAGGAAAATTCTAAGAATCTGTGGAGTATTTTACAATAATATTCAATATTGCTAATAGAAAAGTGCTTAGTCGGTGTCCTTTTTTATGAGCAAATAAAAATATGAATATGATTATGAATATTCAACGTTATTTTTAAGTTATTTACATGTAAATGAAATGTACCTCAGAGTGGAAATTAATGATTATAAAGAAAATGCTGCAACGCTGCTCAATACTGCAAACAATTTTTCAGTTTTAAATCTAGTTTAAAATCAGATTCCAATATACGTAAAGAGCTAAGAAAACAATCTTCTTAAGAATGAACATTTTTCTTAGGTTTCAAAGGAAAAAGCTTGGAAATATTGAATTCAATAAGTGTGCTATATTTAAATATGCGTTTAAACTTATTCCTGAATATTTAAGTAAATATCAGTATATTTTAAAAGTTGCCAATTTGTACTATATTAATTCACACATACTAGTTCTCGTTCTGATCAATCATATTTCTTATATTTATTGACAATCTTTTAATAAATAAAAGAGTAAGAGAAAAATTATAATAGGCAATATAACTTCGGACGATTTATAAAATAATTGTTTATTTAATCATAACTTATTTTTGTATCTCTTTATATAAACAAGAAAGCCCGAGTAAATTAAATAAACATTCAAGTATTAATCTATATTTTTGATAATAGAAACATTGCATTTCCCACAAAATTGTTTTAAATATCCCATTCTATTCCACAATTGACACACTGAATGGATAACTACAGAATAAAAAAATACACGAGGATAGTTATGACGAGTAGCAAATCATTCTTAGTGAAGTGAAAAATCGATAACGTTAACTGAAGAACAATTGAGGTACAGACTGTAACGTTTCAGATACAATTTAACAAATTTATTATCTCTATAGCGACGTTTTTGGTAATTGAGAAAACAAGAGAAAGAATTCGAAATGAGTCGATGAGAAATTGTGACAAGTTGTGAGGTGCTGAAAAGCAATAATATTGAAACAAGATTTTAAATGTATTGGTAAACGTATGAAATGCATAAACGTATAATAAACACTGTGAAAGAATTTTCCTGAAGGTATATAGTACATACATACATACATACATACATACATACATACATTTATTTGAACTGCAATTAGGTATGACCCGGTGGCAGTTAAATAACAATAATTACAATAATAATAACAATAATAATAACAACAATATTAATAATAATAACAACAATATTAATAATAATAACAATAATAATAAAGGAGTACAGTACAAGCCGAACATGCAATAATCATACTATCACTAATATTATGTGTTATAACAAATATTTCAACTCTGTCATGATATCCAATAATTATATGTCAGTGATGCTAAAATTTAATACAAGCTCCATAAATATTGGCTAAGTTGCCGTATATCGAATGCACTTTGAATGCTCACGTATTGACGTGTGAGACACAGCCTGGTGTAATCGCACATGCAACATGCGGCATGCCAGCGAGCGCGGGGAGGGGCGAGGGAGGGCGGCGACGTGATAAAGCGGGCGCCGTTCGGCTGAGGAAGGCGGGCGAGGGCGGGGACGAGGACGCTGGCGAGGGCGCCGAGTGGCTGAGGGCGGCGGCGGGCACTCACCGACGACGTTGAGGGTGATGAAGTGGCTCATCTTGGGCTCCGTGCTGACCTGGCACTCGTACTGGCCCGCGTCGCGCGCCTGCACGTACTTGATCTGCAGCGTCCACGTGTCCGTAGCCTCCACCAGGAACGCCTGGAAGCGCTCGTCGGCGATGAACGTGTACCGGTCCACTGTCAGGATGTGCGCGTCGCGCCGCCGGATCCACGACACCTGCGCACGGAACACAATGGCTAATCACAATGGCTACCAACGTTAGTCCCTTTGCTGGGTTTGTTTTATCCCGCGATGTGGCGGTGTTCCAACCCTGGATTGTGAGATACGGAGCCAACTTACACGCCGGAAGACTGCAAAAGCATGGGTTACTCCTTTACGAGCATTTCAACTGCTACCACCGTTAGCCCCTTTACTGTTTTTGTTTTATCCTGGGATGTGGCGGTGTTCCACCCCTGGATGGGGAGATACGGCGCAAACTTACACACCGGAAGCTGCATAACCATGGGCCCCTGCGCGAGGGGACGAGTTATTCGATTGCGAGCACATCAACTGCTACCACCTTTTACTGTGTTCGTTTTACCGTCCCTTTACTGTGTTCGTTTTATCCCGGGATGTGGCGGTGTTACACCCCTGAATGGTGAGATACGACGCCAACTTACACGCCGGAAGACTGCATAAGCATGGGTTACTCCTTTACGAGCATTTCAACTGCTACCACCGTTAGCCCCTTTGCTGTGTTTGTTTTATCCCGGGATGTGGCGGTGTTCCACACCTGGATGGTGAGATACGGCGCCAACATACACGCCGGAGTAATGGGAATATTCCAATCCATATATGCTCCCCAGTGGAGCGCAGAAACAACCAGGACACGCTATAAACTCCCAACTGGTCTCGCGACATGAGTGGCAGTGTAATGTCTCGTATCCGTTTAGCATATGAATGGGCAATTTGTGATAAATGTCTCAAATTCAATTCCCAAATTTTTTTTTGTGAGTAACTCTCATTTATACTTTTTTTAACGTGACGTCCCAAGGTCACGCGCGAAAGAGAGAGAGGGAAGACAGACTCCAATGGGGAGCTGCAACGTCACTACAGCTCCGATTTTACTGCTCCCTATTGAAGTCAGCCTTCCCTCTCCCTCTTTAGTACGTGACCTGGAGACGCCATGTTAAAAAAAACAAGTATACACCAATAACTAGCCAATGTGATGACGAAACACAAGATTGAATTAACAAATATTTTCCAATATAGGAATACCTAAAAAGAGTATAATGTCTTTTCATTTCTCTCAAAAGCTAATATAAAGTATGATGCACGTATTGAATAAATTAATATTGAAATATTAAAAAAAAGGATAGTTTACTTTCATACCTCAGCGATATTTTAAAATTATTGATTATAATAGTATAAAAGGTAAACTTTTGACATTCATATTTTGCGTTTCTGGCGAATTCCACTTTTTCGTAAATATTCTCTTAATTCCTATGAAAATTGTTCCGCACGTGATATCGTTTGAAAATTGCATTACACGCCCTCACAGCTGCGGCAAAAACTTTTAGTTATAAATCTGCAGCAACGTGAAAATTAGCAATTGAGTTGCCCGAGGGGAACCTATGTGAAATGGTGTCCCTGTCTCTCCGTAAATGTGAACACACATTCGAATGCCTCTGGTGTGCAATTTTGTTTCGAGTTGGAAAATTCTCTAATTCCTTGTGCAATACAGATGCGTAAAAATGACGCCAGAAGTTTAAATGCACCCAGAAAAAAATATTACCATGTATTTTCACGCTGTGTCGAAACGCGAATTCACTAGCTGATGTTTGAAATCCGTGTCCACTTTTTAATTATGTATGTTTCTGGTTGCGTACATTTCGATAATATCAATTGTTCTGTTCATCCAATGTTAATTTCGATTTGAAGGTATATCCAGACTTTGATTTTGTTGATATTGCTTACACTTTTATATTCAGAATGAACTAAAACAAACTTTTTCACCTGATTAGTTAATTTATTACCTTTCTTATAGTGAATTGCGTAAAAGCATTATAAAACTTATAATACAATTTTAGTAATTAAAACGTTAAGAAGAATAGCTTTTTATTTATTCTGAAATAATATTTTATTCATTTAACGAGATACAGAAAATGAGATTCAGAATAATATTTTGTAATAGAATTGAATTCGCCAAAATCTTGAACCTAGGACAAATACGATTTTTGCCATCTTATTTGATCATATGTTGTATATACATGCATAAATTTATTTGTTCACAGAAGGATTCTACAGAAAGAAGGAAGTTAGTTAAATACCAACATACTCTTCCTTCCATAAAGCCATCCTGTGATCATTATTGAGGGTACTAGTTTTCTACAACTGTAATAAAAGTTTTTTAAAAGAAGGCTATTTTTGCCGCAAGACGTTTCCGGATTGAAGGAAATAAGACAAAATTAATACCCGAGGTAAAAATGGACTGGATTTACGTTGACGTCGGACACAGAGTTTCCGACCAATTTTCTCGTCGAACTCCCTCCTAACAAAAGGGTGACCGCGCATTGGATTTCAAATCCAAAGTCATATCCGGGCCCAATGAACCAAAATTGCATCCGCGTCCACCCTCCGACCGGCGCTCTTCTCTTCGCCGCCCACGCTAAATTCTCGGGGATCGCCCTTTCCCAAACGCCGTAAAGACACAAGGGACCGCTGTGGTGCGCCGACGCCCACGCCGCGGCGAAGGCGGCCGTTACGCCCACAACCCTTTCTTCGACGTGCACGGTCCGCCCTGCGCCTCGCCCTGATCCCTTCGCCCCCCTCCAGCGCCTCCAGACGACTCCCCCCCCGACACCGCTCTCTCCCCCTCTCCCATTCCTGCTATCCTGCTCCGCCCGTTCCACTCCGGCCCATCTCGTCCCCTCCCCAACATGCCAGTTCGTCCAATCCGTCGAGTCCCTCCTTGACGGTGTCCGACGCTTCCTCCGTCCTCACTCCCCACCTCCCATCTTTTCCTCTCTCTCACCCCTCGAGAGGGGTACAAGAGGATGTGATCATCCCTCTCCGTTCCTTACCCGCCTCCTCCTCTCCCCACTGGAAGGCGCCTCTCCTCTGTCTGGAGGGGGGGGCCTTCCCTTCGCCCGTCGTCGCCTCTCCGCGCTGGAGGAGGCCCCACGCCCGGGGACATTTTTCGAATGCCGCCCTCTCCCACTTTCAATCACGGCCGCCTCAAATGGATGTCCCCTGGCGGGCGGGCGGATGGAGACGGGCGGGGCGGGCCGGGGAGGGCGTCGGGGCGCAGGTAACATTTGCGGCACGTGCGCCGCGCCGGGGGCCGTCAGCGCTGCGTCAGCGCCCGCCCCCGCGCTGACGGATGCGCCGCGCGCCCGCCCCCGCATGCTAATGCTCTCTCCTCGCCAGCCGCCGCCACCCGGGCTTCTTCCGACGCCCCCGCGCCCCGCCCCTGCCCCGCTGCGCGACTGGCCTGCTTTCGGGGGCGGCGCGAGGCGCGGACAGGATCGGGCAAAGCTGGGCCGAACGAGGCAGAGGAGGCTAGGTGGGCATAGCAGGGTATGGCGAGGAAGAGCCTAGCGAGGGAGGGTATGGACGAGGAGGAATGCAAGGCGGAGAATGTCATGGCAGGAAATGAAAACAGAGGAAGCTCAGAATTAGGTACGGCATGGAGGGAAGGACATGAGGGGAAGGGTGAGGTGAAGATAGGTATGGAGGGGTAGAGCGTCGAGGCGAAGGGCATGGAAGTGAAGGGGAGGACGGGGAAGAAAGCGAGAAAGGGAGGACCGGCACGGTCGAAGCGGAGAAGGGAGAAGAGAGATTAGGGACGGGGAAACAGACCATGAAAGAGGAGGAGAGGGCAGAGGCGGGGGGGGGGGGACTGGAACCTTGTGTCACCCGTCTTCCGACGAAATTGACGCTCTAGATTACTGACGCTTTGCGCTGAGGTTATCAAGCGCTTTAGTAAGCGGAACATCTGTCGCATATCGTGATTAAAAACTGCTTTCTGAACTTGAAAGATCACAGACCCACAAGCGTACTGCGTGAGTGTACTACATTACGTAATGTATAAAAGTAAATATATATATTTATGTTTCACGCAAACCTTTGAACTATGGGAGCAGTGAATTCCAAATTTTACACGAAAACCTTTAAAACCTAAATAGAACGAACATGAAATTTCCTTAACTGCGTCAAAACGTGACCTGCCGAACATCTGTGAATGAGAGGGTACTTAAAAATCAGAGAAAAATATCGTTTGTGAAAAAAAACGTTGAGTGAAATTTCCCTCTATGTAGAAGTTCGTTGAAAAAAATGATCATTTTCGTTCCCTCTACATGCCCTAGAAGTTTATTCTTAGATATTCTGTATAATATATTTGACGATTTATCTGAGTCTTACATATTTACATTCTTCACCCTTTGATGATTACTCTTTATTAACACTAAAGAAGTTGGGGAATTTTCGTAAATATCTATTTTTCATTGATCAAAAAGGAAGAACAAAACATTTTAGAACGTAAAGGTTTATAGAAACGTAACTGTTTAATTGTTCACATTAATAAATATCAGCTTTCGAGGTTGACTTATCTACGGATCACACGGTGTATCCACTGACTTCCAAATGAGGTTATGTTTTTGTGGGTTAGCCGCACCGATTGTTACGAGTATATCAGTACTCAGTACATTAACCTAAACTGGTCATTTATAATTTGTGCTAAATTTCTGGAATCAAATTTTTTCCACTCTGAGTGTTGATGGTTGTTCACGTAGGTAACACCAAACAGGAACACCACCCGGAATCGAAATCGGGAACATTCTCCCATGAGACCTACTGTTAACTCCGAGTAAGCTGCTCGGAGTGTCCTTATGGATTTCTAGTACACCGAAAAAGCTCTGGGGAATTGTAATTTCCAGCGCATTCTTTTGCATGAGGCAGTCATCAATTAACATAGTAAGAAAAAATAAAGCATACATGATGTCGATGACCTATGATGGCTTCTGACAATTCAGCGACACCCAAAAAACAAGGTGTAGATACCAACTGCAATAATATAAGTTTTATAAATTGGTCTTACGTTTATTGTCATTTATTTATTTACTGCTGAAATAGATGCGTATTTTAAGTTACTTCTGCTATTTAAAGTTCTTTCTCATGTGGAATTTGTGCCAGTGATTTGTTTATACTCGTGAAACTTAAGAATATAGATTTGAATAAATTGTACCTGAGAGTTTCTGATTTTGGTGATAAAATTGAATCTCCTTTAAACCATTTTACTATTATTTTGCTGGAACCGCTCTCTTCATTTTCAATGGTTAAGACAATCCTTCATAAATAAACTAACCGGAAAACTAGACCTGTAACTATTTTTGGAATTTGGAAATACACATGATTCTAAACCAAAATTCTGCAAGCTTTTCTGATGTTTCTACATGTAAGGAGACCGCGTATTTCCTGGTTAGTTGGTTTTAAAGGCCACAACGTCCGGCGAAGTAACTATAGACAATTTAATAATGTTCTCAGTTTTTTCGCAGTCCTGAAAAGCGATCCCACACAACCGCATATTCTTTGCAAGGCATATAATATTACAGGAGAGTATTCATTGTAGAATTAAAATGAAACTCACAGGGAGAGGAATTTATTTCAAATTGAAAGATGACCTTTGGAATCGCATTTCACATGAAAAGAGAGCGAATGTCTTTAAATAAATACATATTTTTCTATTTCCGATATAAATGTTGACTTTTAATTTTTTAATGTTCAATAAATACTTTACCATTGAAGTATGTAACTAGAATAGAAACATTTAATTCCGGTAAAGTACAATGTGCTTTAAATGAGATGCTAATTTTCTTTTTATACTTTCTTAGGTTTACATTCTTATACACACTTCTACAATCACCATTTCTTGCATGCCAATTATCACAAGCAAAAAAATAAAAAAGATTTTTTTTTCGTGTCTGAGGCACAGATGTCTGAAATTATAAAAGTGATTCTTTTATTTTGTACTGTTTTTACTCCAATCCTTTCTGCTGACGAGATGTTTCATGACAAACAAAACTTTTGTATTTTCATCAACTCGGCAATTGTTCCATAGTGTTTCTTTGTCTCATGAATCTCAGTTGTGCGCAGCGCAAGAACAGCGCCAACATTAAATTTCAAAGCGTTAAAAAAAAGGCCAGGAGAGAAAGTTGAACACGGGCCCTTGGCTAATTAGTCGACAGGTCTTGCGAGTGAGACTCCCACCCTCGCTCTTTTCATCAATTGGCATTTTTCCTCGCGCAAGTACTTCTGCCTTGAAAAAAAAAGGAATTTAAATCTCATTACGTATTTGTTAATTAGTCGGAAGGAATGGTACTCGGCCGGCGCTCGACGGGCCGGGGCTGCAAGGGAAGGTCGGGGGACAAAGAGTATGAGAAAGGCAAGGTAGATGGATAGATGGAACGAGAGATAGGGCAAAAAAAGATTGGGAATGAGATGGAACGAAGTGTTGAGACCATGAGATTGAGTAATGAAGGTGCGGTGTTGAAGGATAAGAGAATAAGCTAGAGATGTATAAAGAAAGAAAATACGAGATTTGGTGGCGGCAGTGGTGGTGGTGGTGGTGGAGGAGAAGAGAAACTGGATTACAAGACAGGCATGCGCTAATATGAAATAAAGCAAATGGACATCAGGGAGCTAACAGAAAGGATAAGGGGAAGAATGTCAATGGACAGAATACGATATGGAAGGATCCAAGTCCCCGGGACAAGCCGTGCAAAGGGGGGGTGGTGGTTGAGAACCGATACCGTGAAGGTGGGAAGCGCGATATCGGGAAGTAAAACCCAGAGCGGTGAAACTGTAAAGGGCAGGGAACGGGGGATGGGAGGCATTTTAATTAAATCAAAGATCGTTCTTCGGCTTCATTCGTTAATTAATCTTCTCCTCTACCTGGGATCTGGGCGCGTGCACGTGGCCGGACTAGCGGAGTAGCACCGACGCGACGGCAGCAGTCGCAGCAGCAGCAACAGGAGCGCCTCAGTTGCACGCGCCCGTGTTTATGACGTCGCAGAGAAATTAGCCGCGTGCCGCTGTCGCATGGCGAGCGGTCTACGATTGGATGCGCCTCGGCGCACACTGTTTTAACCAGGCCGTGTTTATAATTGAAATCTCGAAATTAGTTCTCGGCGGAGCAGCTGTTACGATGAATTAACGCGTTTCCTTTTCTCTGCAGAGACCGGACGATAATTAAATTTCCTCAATATTTATAATGCACGATGTACAATATGTGCCCAAACTTTATACAACATTCACATTCAACGTTTTCTGAAAGTTGAAATTGTTTCCGGTGTTTTAGCAGTTGACTGTCGTGGCAGTATTTGCACATCAGATACACATTCTCTGTCGTATTTAAAATTTGGGCGCTTCTTTTACACCACCTGTGTTATCAAATTAAATGATATTAATGAGATACTTTAATAATGAATCTAAGTAAATAGATTAACGAATGTACTTCATATCACGACTAATAAACTAAGCGTGTAGCCATATTTTTTATTTATTTACATTAAGTGACACTCCAAAGAATGAATGCTTGATAATCTACAATTACTGATAGATTTTTGACGGTAGAATTTACGAACGCGAACTTCTTATTTCATTTAATTCTTTTATCTTATGTGTAATGTGAGCCAGCATAGGTAAGATAAAATATTGAAGATCCCGATACCCTTTCTTTATCGTTTAGTTAACTAAAGATGCTCATTAATTCCATGCAAAATCGTTGATTATTTTTATATTAATAGCACTCGTGCAGTTAAAATTCGACCGTGATATTAAAAATTCACACGTACCAATCAGAATTCAGAAAAGAGCCAAATCGTTTGTTTAAGAAACGATATTAAGTCTACCATGAAGCATGAACAAAAATGTACTACATCACAGAGTACGTTCCTACAACAACTACATATAAACAACGAATGAATAAATCTAAATTGGGGAAGTAAACGCATAGCTAGCTGACTTACGGAACAACATAAAATGTTTAACTTGAATAAATTATATGTTTTACATGTAAAACATTTGGTCTTATGATTAGAAATGTAAACGTCAGTTGTGTTTACCAGTTCTAAAATGAACGTTATAGCAAAATTGTGTCAGAAGTGACTAGTTTTTCTCACCAATACTTGTATACATGTATTCTCTCTCATACCTGTATTTACTTTTCGTCGGAAGTAATTTTTTTATATTGTCAGCTTCTAACATTTTTTCTGCAATTTGTTTGGTACTTTCCATTTGCAAATATTTCGTGGAAACAAAAACAATGCAAGGCCCACAAAAATATATCATTTTCAGAGACAATAGTACGTCATGAAATGCATGCCTTGGGTGAGAGAGATGCGCTTGAAGTTGTTAAAATTTGAATTATTCGTAAATGGAAACGAAAAAATATTGAACGTAACATGTGCATAAAGGGGTATAATTGTACTCATGGATATAAATAAACTAGTTCCTATCGTCGCTTGCTTTCTTGAACATACCGTTCATGTAATTATACCCCTCTTTATACACTCGTTTCATTAATTACTATAAATTACTTTGTAAATTTCATGAACATAAATTCTGTTTTGAAATTGCTTCTGTGAACATATACGTTGCAATCTTTCTGGAAAAAATGTCAATGGGTGATATGAATGAAAAGGAGCTATTATTTCTTTCTCGAGTTTTCAAAGCAATTGCTTCAAACATAAATAAAAGTCGTGAGTACTTGATCTTTTTTTTAGCAATTTCTCTATTGGTAAGTAACTGCTCGGCCAAGGAGCAATTGCTTACTTTTGTATGAATAAAATCGAGAATTTGCTTGTAGTGAGAAGCATTTACTTCGAAGTTTCGAAGCAACTTCTGTAGGTGCCTCAAATCGTATTGAATAGATACAAGAGAGGTTATAAATGACTGTTGAAAGTTGTTTGTGAGGTTTTGGGTAGTAAGTGAATGAATGATAGAATATTTCCTTCGAGTCTGCCAAAAATCATATCAACTGCAATTTCCGTCAATGCACTTAACCTAACATGGTCGACACCATTAGGAACAAACACGTGGCGCCATGATGGAAAGGGCACGCGCGACGCACCATGCGCAATGCGCGGGAGCGTAGACAAACAAATCAGTCGAAAATCGACCAATCGCAAAAGATCAGTTAATGAGCAATTGCTCAGAGAGAAAACTAAATTCTCCAAGTTTCTCGAAACTATTTTTTCATATGAAGTGAAGCAATTGCTTACGAGAAGTAGCAGTTCCTACTTGTACTCGTGAGTAATAAGTCTGGATTACTTACTCATTTTTACATACACCTCATTCTTTTGAGCAGTTAGTGGATATTAAGTTAAAGACAAAAGATTCATCTCTATAAACATTCTCGTAGAAGATACGGCACCCAGCGTTTAGGTAAATGAGTAATATTTTCTGATCCTTCGAATTGTCCAAACATAACCTTTGCCCAGTATTCGACTTCTCTACGCCATCGACGAATCAAACATCATCTCTTCACGGGCAAACTTCAACACAACACCGACAACAGGGAGGAGTAGCGTTTCCAAACAATGCCAGGATTGCCTGAGCACGATGGCAAAGTGTTGCAACAAGCAACTTATTTTCCGTTCGGGAGAATCGGTTTTTGAAACCTTAGAAAATTACCCTTCGAACTCACTCTGCCAGCAGCTTGTTGATCTCGCGAGCGCTTGAGCAGGGGGTGGGGAAAGGGAGGGGGGAGGGGGAGGGGGGAGAGGCGTTAGCGCTCGCTGTTCCATTATTTAAGGCAACGTCCTCGCCTCTGCGCAACTGAAAGGGGAGGGCACGACATCGGGGCTAGCGAAGGCCGGCGACACGCGGGGAAAGGAGGGGGAGAGGGAAGGAGGAGAGCGAGGAGGTTGTGGGGGAAGAGGGGAGGGAGAGGGTGCGGAGAGTGATTGGGAACATGGTGAAGAAAGAGAGGGCAGCACACGCGGAGATTAAGAGAACGGAGAAAGGGCGGGAAGATGACGGAGAGAGGACGCGGAGTGGGTGGGGAGTGGGTGGGGAGAGGGTGGGGACGGGGATTGGGCGGGGAAAGTAAGGAAACGACAGGGAGGGCGACTACTCCATTATTTCTTCACGGGCCTTTCATTCGTCCCGCGGCCTCGGCGCCAACTTTCGCCAAAACTCGTAATGAGTTTCTGCAGCTTTCGCCATCGTTTCACTCGAGTTGGGGTCGGCGCGGGCGGCGGTGGGGGCGGCGCCGGCGGTGGCGCCGGCGGCGGCGGCAGCGTCAGGACACTGCGACTCCCGCGACGATACTTATTAACCGTATTCGCGCCCTCGGCCTGGGGACCCTCCACACCGCCGGTCGCTCGGGCTCTTATCTGCGACAAATGGCGACGCCCCGAACTCCCAATTCAGAGCGGCACCCCCTCCCGCCTGCGCAAGGAAAAAATATCAAGTATTTATTATTCTGATTTAAACTCGGAGAACAAACGACGCCGCGGAGCCAGAGAACTTTTCCAATTAGTCCGCGCGAATGGGCACGCCGCGGTGACAAAAGAATAACGAAATGAAACGCTTGAGCAGAACAGTGGCGCGCTCACGCGGGCTGTTGCATGACCCTGACCGTCATATGTTTCGGGGCAGTCGGTTTGGGTAGCGCAGTACGCGGAAACGAAGCGTGGTGGAGCAACCGTTAGGCCTAGTTCAGACAGGTGGAAAGTATATGATGTTTAAGACCCTGATCGTTATGCCTTTACAATGACTAATCCACCTATGAAATTAAAACCAATAATTTTTAACTAAACATACAAAATACCCCAATCCGGATGGTGTGTCTCAAAACGTTTATCGCTTTTTCTATCCGAATTTTCTTACCGCTTTCTCCTACTGGCCAATCATAAACTGTTACTCATCCATCTTAGGAAGCAGTATACATCGATTGCTATGTCGATGTCCAATAAACCGCGTATGAACTGTAATATAACTTCTTTATTTTTAACATAGTTTCAGTAATTTTCAATATTTGGCACATTTTGGAACTTTGTGGTACATAATTTCATTCGTGGAATAGTCCTATTAAATACCACTCGTGCTTTGGAAATTCTCAGATAAATCCCCTCCTTCCTTCCCGAGTCGGGCATTTATCGAAAATTCCCAAAGCACTCGTGATATTACCTACGATAAACGCGTTGTACAAACTGAGGTGTAGGGCGCAGTGCCGTGATTCAAAATTTGATAAATAGCTCTTGTTTTAAAAAAATGCATCGTAGTAACTGTGGCAAAGTAGTATTGACTTTAGGAAATAATAATTAAATGGAAGATTTAACAGAGTGCATAGAGGAACATCGTATCTAAATTCAATGTCTGCATTTTCACTTATCAAAACAGAGCTCTAAGAGACTTCATTGTAGAAGAGTTGAAAGTTGAGTTCCTGATAGAAACGCTATCGCGACTGTACCTCAACACAGTGATCCAATGGTTCTGACTTTATATGAGAGCAATGTAATGTGTACTATGCATTTACGTTTATCTTCGTAAAATAATAAAATGTAAGTCGTAAACTAATGAAACTTGAAATTAAATTATTTCTGTCCAAAGCAATTAACGGAAAGGTTTGATTTGAATAATTGAAAATGTGTTAGAGTTAATACACAAATATTTTTGAGAACATTAATCTTTCTTCTTCTATTTTTAGTTAGTGCAACTGACGATTTAAAGTCTTTCTGAAAGGTCTTTAATTAGAATACTTTATTGGCATAGTTATTTTCACGTTTATTTTGTGTTTTTTCCTGTAAAGAACCTCGATTTTTGCTGACGCCCGCATGTGCATTGGAGTTACATCTTTATAAGTGGTTTAATCTGCAAAATTCGTAATAATGAAAATGCTCTCATTTACTTATCATTTTAAATGTAAATTCTCCGTGTAAATGAAATAAAGCGTAAATTTTATGACACGTATTGCGGCTCCAGGAGGATGATTAAGATGGGAAACTGTACGGCATTTATATTTATATTTACTCTCTGAAGCCTGAGTTATTATACAACCAATAAATCAGATCAACAGAATCCGACAAATTAGAAAAATATGAATATATAAACTGATTGTTAACAAATAAACGTTGGTTGCATTTCGTGGAAAATAATTTGACATTTCAGCGATATCCATTCTTCAGCGGAAAGTTATTAGAGGTTTCGTAATAAATTGCGGGACCTACCATTTGGAGGTTGTATTTCTATGTGAATTTCATAACTGCGTAACATGACGTATTTCCAACCAGTAGATAAAAGGAAACCCGTAGTTTGCATGTAGTTCTGTGACACGAAATTCTTAGGTTAACTCCTTTTATTCGTGCAACGGCAGACATGAACCTTTTCCCTGTGCATTACTCGCTCTATCAGCATGTTGTTTATACGGGCTATTTGAGTTAGGAACATTTTATAGCATGAAAATTCTTGCCAAAGTTGGCAACAGGAAGATACGCTTGTAACACGGAACTGTAAATTTTCTAACTTTAATCTCCAAAGCGAGAAGTTTAAGATGTTGCAGTACCATACCTCACTAACGCCATATCGGCAAATTTGAAGGAATTTACTTTGTGCAATTTGGCAACGAAATTGTCAGAGAAATAAAGCTCGCGTTTGGCACACCATGGTTGACTCAAACACATTTCATTCTTCAAGCACATTTCATTTCTCAAACACTTTTCATGCTTTATACTTGACCTTAAATTATGTTTTTATTCATCATTTTCTCAGGGATATTTTAAAATGCATTATACTTCTGAAATGATTTAATATATGAGGTAACTGAACAGCTATTTACAAAGTTGAGAGAATTACAAATAAACTTGAGTAGCTATGGACTAAAACTACCAAAATATTTAGCCGATATCATCTCAACAAAGTCACGTATTTAACCATGCTCATTATCAATAGTGTTTTCTTTTTTGCAGCAGTAAATTATTTCAATTCTGAGACATTACAATGATTACATATACGTGAAATGTAAACATGACAAACATACTGATGTATGAACATATTTCATTCGTTTTTCCAAACCAATAGGAAGTAAATTTCCAGTGATACGTAGTGTTCCAGTTAATATAATGAGCATCATCCCTTTCAAAGCCCACAAGCAACGGTGCATTTGAGTCCACTATGTCAAAACTGCCACATTGCCAGGTGGCGACACTGGCACGCAAACAGCTGACGCACAATCATCGGCAAGCCTCAATAAACAAAAGCAAAGCGAGCATCGCGGCATAGTCTTACCCTTTATTGGAAATTAAATTAGAATACAACTGAAAACCCACTCACTGGTGAGTGCATTGTGGCATGCAAGTACATTGTAAACAATCTCCTGTCAATATTGGAGTTCAACTGAAACTATTTGTATTAATATTCGCATATTATTTCCTTTTGTGCGGCCGTTTCACGGCGTATTGTCGCAAGCCAAGCGTGTGTAGGCAGTGTAATGAAGCCTGACTGCCGACGGTCTGGTGGCGGGCGCGCGGGTTTGTGAAAGAGCAAGGAATGTATTTACATATTTTGCGGAATAATTTATGCCATGCATAATTCTGCACACAGTTTTAAAACAGCCGAACGGCAGCAATTCCATAAGAGAGGAGGTAACCATGGGCGGTCTGCTGTCTTTTTGGGTATGAAATTCTCTGCTCTTGCATATTGCGATGTGCAGCTTTGTCATGTGCAGTTTCACCTGGGATTTCTCTTAGGGCACTCCTAGAAAATACATAATAGATACTAATAAAATTATTTTTTATTCATTTGTGAAATCTGGAATATTTGACTTAATTCGTGAGATATTATTTATATCAGGAATAGGTTATTTTGAAGATTTTAGAAAAAATGAAAATGATACAAAGATGGAAAACATTTCTCAAATATATGTTTCACGACATTCTATTTCTTTAGCTAACTTGGTTTGGAAGTTAAAAACAAACATTCCGAAAAATTCTTTGAATAATCAATCATTTAATGAAATACCACATCTTATTAAGTGAGGAAACTGAAAAAAGTTAGGAAAATGTCGAAGTGTGTCGAGGTGCGGTACGTCGTAGTAAACTGTCATAATACTCAACGAAATGTAACTAGGAGCGGCGTATTGCTATGCTCTGTAGCATGGCATAAATAGCTGTGACTAGGTGCAGAGGGATGCTGCAAAGGTAGAGATAGTCGTAAAGCTATTATGAACGGAAGGCTTAATTGTCATAGGTATTACACACACACACACACACACACGCACACACACAGAAACATGAACAGCCAGCCAAACTATTCAACATTTCTAAAACAATTTACAACTTTAAACTTTATTTATCACAACTCAATTAATGGATCAATTTCAAATTCACTTTTAATGAAACATATAAATAATAAATAAAAGAACAAACTCTAATTAAAAAACCAAATCACTTTGCGATCCAAAAGATATGTGTGTGTGTGTGTGTGTGTGTGTGTATTTGGCATTTATGGGTCGATTGTCATACTATGCCAACTTGCTAACGGCGTCCCCCATGACAGGGCTTAGTTTAATTCCCACTCGTGGGGTGTAAGTGTTGCGAATGTGACATATGCCCTTCATGTCTTGCAAACTTTGCCTTCCTGAACTTTTCTTCGTCACACAGCTACAGAAACTGCGACGATTTTAAAGAACAACTACAACAATATTTCCCCAACCCGGAATCGAACGCGGGATCACACCATGGGAAGATTGTACGCAATGATCCACTGTAGGGATAATACTGTCATTGTCGCTTTTCCTTGGTGTGACAGCCTGCTACGGGCCTTGGCAAACCAGCGGTGACCCAGGCTCTCGGCCATGGAATAAGGGGTTCGAGCGGTTAGCACGAAGACATACCTTCACCGTATATACTGATCTTCATAACCTTACGGTAGGCGTTATCATCATCACACGGAAATAGATTCTGGGGCATTTGTAAGGAAAGCGCAAAGGTATAATTTGCCTCGGTCGTGGATCGAACTTGAGATTGCGCCGTAGAAAGCAAACACGCTAATCAACGAGACTCCGATGGAGTCAATTCTGCTATTACAATAGTAATTTATGTGGATATTTCCAATGTACTAGTGCTATTTAATTCGACTATTTCATGAACGAAATTATGGGCAATTGTGTTTGAGAATGCTTCAAATTTTATGTTACGTGTTTCACTCCACACTATGACGATAGTTCTACCACTTCCGCCAGCTAATATTGCCCCTACTGATATATGTATCCTACTTGCTGATATATGTAGTGTAATACTGGTTAGAATAGGGAAGGGGAACGAAAATCACATAGAAAATCCGATAATTATTTTGAGATTCACCGACTTGGTTGGTGTACACAAGATGTAGTATTACTTGAACACCTGGTGTTAATTTCACGAATGGAATAATCGTAGGAAACCATGGAAGAATTACCATGGAAGAATTTAAAATCTCCGACAAACTCACGAGTCAGCCAGTGGCGAGGGAATTTATCTAGAAAATTTCAATGAACGAATTATATTGAATAAAACTCTTCCACAACTGAAATTACGTCCAGCAGTTTCAAAATGCGCCAATTAGTGATGTATTTTGCTCAGCACCCTTTAGTTTTTAGTTTGTTCATGAACATCTAATATTTCTAAAAATTGAACACAGGGATCGATACACATCCTTGTATTATTAACGTATGAGGTCAAGTCTGAGGGGTTGGCGAGACCAAAACTTAATTAATCATCATCATCATCATCATCATCGTCATCATTATTATGATTTATTATTTCACGTCTCAGTTTTAATAATTTTGTGACGAACGAAACGCTCAGACAGACCAAGAATGGCCGATACGGTGAATTCTTTCTTGCCACATGTCGTCCTTATCTCTTACGTGTGGATAGTAAATAAAATCATGACCCTGGCCTGGAAACACCACTAGTTGATAAAAGCCGGAATAATCTAACCCTAAAATGCCGTATAAATACTCACTATTATTATTATTATTATTATTATTATTATTATTATTATTATTATTATTATTATTATTATTATTTTATTTCATATTTTAGAAGCACATGATCCCACATAAACACAGCAGATATTTCCCAAAGAGCAGTCAGTTGCTAGTTCATCATCGCTTCTAGACGTCTTTCTGACATGAAAGCAGTTTCTCAGGATGTGAGAGTGTTTTGTACCCTCTACGAAGGCACAATAAATTGAACCGAACAGTCGACGCCAACTACGCTGACCCCAGGTATCTGCCTTCGTAATGGCATTGCTCTCACTCTCTCTTGACAGTGTCTAATATAGCGCTTTCAAAATATATTGTGATAGAATTTCGTGGAATGGAAGGGAAATTTCAATTTAATTATTCATTATCTAATTATTTTCACATGTTTCTACTTATTTGTAAGTATTGAATATATATTTTTTAAAGTGTTTAACATTTCATATTAATGATTGTTGATTGATTTTTTCGTGTTTTCGGGCGCGCCAACTGCGTTGGTCATTTGTCCCGTTAGTGTCGTGCATGTTTCCCTCGGGAGATGGCGGTGATCTTCCCCCGCTGGATGGCGAGATCCGGCGCCGACCTACCGTCGGCTAGTGGGGTTTCCCTGGGTCGTGACCGGCCGCACATGATTGAATGTGCCGCCACAGGAGCACGTCAGGGGGGCGTTACCGCCCCTGGCGGCAGCGGCCAGCAACAAGCGCGGGCCAGCGGTGCTCGGCTGAGTGCGGCCGCCACGCCTGAGCGAGCGGGGCAAGATTCGACCCCGCCCCTTTTACACAGCCAGTCGGCGGGCCTACGGCCCGGGGGGGCTATAAAACCTCGACGCGGAGCTGAGGCAGCAGTCAGTGAGTGAGCGAGCGAGCAGCGGTGAAAGTGCGTCGAGACAGTGGTTAAGTGGTGATTACGGTGAAGTGCGATAGATTACGACGACAGCGCTACGACAACGGACTCTCTTTTCTGGTTACTCGGTGGACTCGGCATACATTGGTACATCTTCTGGACTTACGACAACACGGCTTCGTCTCTGTACCAATTCTTCAGGATATCCGGCACTATAGCTTTGTACTTGGTTTTTGGCAATAAATTGTTTATTGAACCTTTGTGTTTGTAACTTGGACACTTCAAATTGGCGACGAGGAGAAAACAACGACATGGAGTCCGAACAAATAACAACTTTAATTACGCTGATGCAGCAACAGATGCAGCAACAGCAACAACAGATGCAGCAGCAGCGGCAGCTGGCGGAAGCACAGATACAACAACAGCAGAAGCAGCTCGAGTTGCAACAACAGCAGATGCAGCAGCAACAGCAACAACAGATGCAACAACAGCAGAAGCAGCTCGAGCTACAACAACAGCAGATGCAGCAGCAACAACAGGCTGATAGGCAGATGGCGGCATTGTTGGAGGCGGTCAGTGCCCGCTCCCCTCCACAGTTCCCTGGTTTCCGGCCGGACGCAGAGGAATGGGCCGAGTACATACACAGGTTGGAGCAGCACCTACTGTGTTACAAGGTAGGAGACGCAAAAATGAAAAAGGCGTTCTTTTTGAGCTGCGTAGGTAACAAGGTGACCAACCTAGTGAAAAAACTGTTCCCAGAGAGAGAAATATCGAGTGTCAAATGGGCAGAAATGCTAGAGAAGCTCAACAATTACTTCAACAAAGTGCCTCATGTGGTAGCAGCTAGGTTCAAATTTTTTCAGTGCAGAAAAAGTGAGGGGCAAACACACAGTGAGTGGATTACAGAGCTAGCCGGGCTGGCGCGGCATTGTCAGTTCAAGTGCCCGCCATCAGATAAGGAAGTGTCATACGCGGAGACTTTAATAAGGGACATGGTAGTGCTACACACACCGGAAGAGAAAATTAGGTTTCAAGCCTTACAAAGTGATAACCCTTCATTAGAGGAAATACACAACCTATGTAAGACGTACGAAATGACTTGTGAGACAGCTCGCCAGATCGCAGCAGAATCGCACTTGCACCACATCAAAAACAGTGGGTCGGTACGCAGCGGAAAGACGGCAAAAGAATACGAGACCGACAGTGACTCCAGTGAGTATAGTGACAGTGCCGGGAAAGGTTACCGCAACAAAGGCGGCAACCACTGTGAGTGGAGGCGTAACCCCGACCCAGCGGCAAACCAGTGTTCAAGAGAGCCAGTGGCAGTGGAAGTGACAGTGACAGTGTGCAAAGAAAGAAGTCGTGTAAAAACTGTGAGAGGTTACATGCAAGAGAACAATGTAGGTTCAGAAACGCGCAGTGCTTTTGGTGCAAGAAAGTGGGCCACATTAGGGAAGTATGCGGAAAAAAGAGGCACGCGGAGCGGTACAAGAAACAAGAGCAAGACATGGAAATCGATATGATCAGTCAAGTGCTCGATACCAGCAAGCAAGATAAACTAATGGTCAAAATTGAGTTGGGAAAAGTGCCGGTGAGTTTCCTGCTAGATACAGGGGCCGCGGTAACACTCATCAATTTAGAAACCTACCAGCGGTTAGGGGCACCCAGGTGTCAGAGGGTGCAGAAAGGCTTGTACGCTTTCGGCAGGACCCCAATTAAGGTGTTGGGGAAAGTGTCGCTAAGGGCAGCTTACAAGAAGAAGCAGGCTGATATTGAAGTGATCGTGGTGGACCGCTACGACGTGACGAACATTTTGGGCCTCGACTCCTTTGATAAACTCGGGTTTGGAGTAATTGACTCAGTGAACCAGGTCGCGAAGAACGAAGAAACACAGGTCGTCGGGAAGCTAGAACAAGAGTTTCCAGAAGTGTTCTCTCCCGGGCTCGGGGAATGTAAACACTTCCGAGCAAGCATCCAGTTGAAGGAGGGGCACAAGCCACGCTTCTTCAAAGCAAGACCAGTCCCGTGGGCCCTCAGGGAAAAAGTAGCCGAAGAGCTGAGACGGCTGCAGGCGGACGGTGTTATCACTCCAGTATCAACAAGCCAGTGGGCCACACCGTTGGTCGTGGTAAAGAAAGCCAATGGTTCGATTAGATTGTGCGGTGATTTCAAGAGTACTGTGAACCAACAGGTGGAAGTAGAACAATATCCAATCCCGAAGCCGGAAGATCTGTTCTATAAATTGTCTGGTGGACGACAATTCTCAAAAATTGACCTACGGGACGCATACCTGCAGCTGCCACTCGACCAGGAAGCCAAGGAAGTTTTGGTGATTAACACCCCGTTAGGACTCTTCAGATATAACAGGCTGCCATTCGGTGTGAATTCCGCAGCCGCACTGTTCCAGCGCTGTCTAGAACAGTTGACAGCAGAGCTGAGGGGCTGTTGTAACTACCTGGACGATATCATAGTCACGGGGAGCACGGAAAGGAACACGAGGAAAACTTGAAGAGTTTATTTAAGGTGCTCCAAGACAATGGTTTGAGGGTGAACAAGGTCAAGTGTGAATTCTTTAAGGACCAGGTAGTGTTCTTGGGGCACGTGCTGGATAGCACCGGCATTTCACCCACTAGCCAGCACGTAGAAGCCATCCTACGACTGCCACCGCCGGCAGACGTGAAGCAGCTGCAAGCATTATTGGGAAAAGTGAACTATTATAACAAGTTCATTAGGAATTTTTCTACTATCGCAGCTCCACTAAACAAGCTGAGGAAGAAAGGAGTGAAATTTGTATGGTCCCAAGACTGCGAAAGAGCTCTGAACCGGTTGAAGGAAGAACTGGTGAAAACAGTTAAGTTAAATCATTTTGTGCCGGGTAGACTCACCACAGTAGCAGCGGACGCCTCTGAGTATGGTCTTGGGGCGGTATTATCGCAGAAGGACAGCAATGGGGTGGAGAGGCCTATTGCGTTTGCGTCAAAATCCCTCAACAAACATCAAAGAAATTATTCGCAGATTGAAAAGGAGGCGTTGGGAATAATCTTCGCGGTGAGAAAGTTCAACGATTATTTATATGGCAGTAAATTCCATATAATTACTGACCACAAGCCGCTAGTGCAACTATTTCACCCTGGAAAACGGATCCCGGAGAGCACAGCGAAGAAACTGCAAAGATGGGCGCTATTCTTGTCAGACTACAATTACCAGATCCACTTCAGAAGCACAACGCAGCACGCCAATGCGGACGCTTTATCCAGGTTGCCAGGAGGTCCGGACCTGGAGTTCGACAAGCTGGAGGAAGAGTGCCTCCAGATTGATACGGAAGAATGCCTGGTACTGTCGGAGTTCCCATTGGGAGCCAGAAGAATCGCGCTGGAGACGGATAAAGATCCAGAGCTGCGGGCAGTGAGGAATTATGTTAGGGAAGGCTGGCCACTTAGGTGCTTGAGGAGCAATGCATCCTGGTATAACAAGAAAGACAGGTTGACTTGCAAGGCAGGAGTGTTGCTCTTAGCCGGAGAGGAATTTACGAGAGTCGTCATCCCGAAGGTACTAAGGAAGACCGTATTGAACCTCCTCCATGAGGGACACTGGGGGGTGGTCCGCACGAAGCAGCTGGCGCGTCGTCACTGCTTCTGGGAGGGGATGAACTCCGACATCGTACAGTTGCTCAAGAGATGTGAGGCCTGCCAGTTAAATCAGAGCGCACCGAGGAAGGATTTGGTTCCCTGGCCTGAGCCTAGTGAGCCGTGGGAACGGGTACACGTAGACTTCGCGGGCCCATTTTGGGACAAGATGTGGTTGGTCGTAGTAGACGCCAAGTCTAATTACCCATACGTAGTGGAAATGGCTAACACCACGTCGACTCAGACCATCAATGCGCTAGAGAGAATTTTTGTGACCGAGGGGCTACCGGTCACGTTGGTGTCAGACAACGGAACCCAATTCACATCCCAAGAGTTCGCGAATTTCTGCGCGAGCAATGGGATCCAGCATGTCTGTGCACCGCCGTTTCACCCGCAATCGAATGGGGAAGCGGAGAGGTTCGTGAGAACGTTCAAGACAGCCATGTCGAAAGCGCGCGCAGCAGGTACGCACAGGTCCAGAGCGCTGCTGCGGGTCTTGGTCACCTTCCGCACCTTGCCAGGCGCGGACGGCAGGAGCCCTGCCGAGGTACTTCACGGAAGACAACCGAGAACGTTGTTGTCACTGCTAAGCCCGGTGGATCCTTACAGGTCGGTGGGAACGCAACCAAGATTCCAGGTGGGTGATATGGTATATTGTACCTCTTTTAAAAAATGCCCAGCTTGGCTTCCGGGCATAGTAACGGCAGCAAAAGGGAACAGGACATACCTAGTCTGCACAGAGGGTAGGGTAGTGACACGCCACCAGGGGCAGTTGAGACCCCGGGTGAACCCCAGCAGGGTGGATTCACTCCCCAAGGTATCACAACAGGAGTTCTATAAAAAAGTGATGAGGGAAACCATTTACATCCCGCAGGAGACAGCCGCAGCAGGGACCAGCGGCCAGGACACAGCAGAACCCCCACCAGAGGAGGTCAGCGAGCCAGGAGGAGAAGGCGCAGTGGAGACACCCAGGGCGCAGTTGCGCCCCCGGAGGAGCACCAGGAGGGTGCGTTTTGCGCCGTATACGACGCAATTGGGCGCGGAGGGTGTCGTGACCGGCCGCACATGATTGAATGTGCCGCCACAGGAGCACGTCAGGGGGGCGTTACCGCCCCTGGCGGCAGCGGCCAGCAACAAGCGCGGGCCAGCGGTGCTCGGCTGAGTGCGGCCGCCACGCCTGAGCGAGCGGGGCAAGATTCGACCCCGCCCCTTTTGCACAGCCAGTCGGCGGGCCTACGGCCCGGGGGGGCTATAAAACCTCGACGCGGAGCTGAGGCAGCAGTCAGTGAGTGAGCGAGCGAGCAGCGGTGAAAGTGCGTCGAGACAGTGGTTAAGTGGTGATTACGGTGAAGTGCGATAGATTACGACGACAGCGCTACGACAACGGACTCTCTTTTCTGGTTACTCGGTGGACTCGGCATACATTGGTACATCTTCTGGACTTACGACAACACGGCTTCGTCTCTGTACCAATTCTTCAGGATATCCGGCACTATAGCTTTGTACTTGGTTTTTGGCAATAAATTGTTTATTGAACCTTTGTGTTTGTAACTTGGACACTTCACCCCCAACCAAGACTCTCCCACCAGCGGGGCACCGCCCCAGTCGGGACAAGCTCTAACTTCCCGACCGGTCACCCGGAATATGTGGTAGTGTAGTGCATGTTAGTGTAAGTGTGTGTGTAAGGGCAGAGGATAGGACAAGGAAGAGGAAGGACAGATCGCGCGCGGTCCGTGGCCCGTTTGTAAGGGTACTGCTCCGGCATTCGCCTGGTGTTGATCGGAGAAACCACGGAAAACTACCGGCAGCTAGAATTCTCCTCCAGACAACGACTGAATTCGAGCTAGCTGAAAAGCTAGTGTCGAACATCCGGCCGCCGTGAGGAGTGTAACCTACGACCTCCCGGTCAAAGGCGCTGCAGTGACGTCAGTTGATGCACTGAGCTACCGCTCCCGGTCATATTAATGATTGTGAACATCGAGTGAAGGTATAAAATTTGAGGGGGGTGAGGCAACTGGCTCCCCTACAGAGTTACGCCCATGGCACAATGACGCAGTCGCAGCCCGCGGCAACCGCTTTGCTGCGGTGAATCCCACCCCACCCCACTCCCCGCGCCGCTCCACGCCACGCCACGCCACGGAGCCGCGCAACGGCGCCGGGGAATTGTTGTCAAAACGGGCGCCCACTAAAATGATATTTATGAACACCACGCTTGCGTCGGCGCGTCCCTCGCGTAAATCTGCTCTTGTTTTGTGGGAGAGAGATTTCACATTCATCTCGCCCTGCGTTTGCTCGCTGTTTTTGCAGAGATTCGCCCTCTTCTCTGCGCGCGCTCCCCCTCCCCTCGCCCGCGCCGCCTCGTGCCGCCGAGTCTCCTTCTCGCGAGACGCTCCGCCGCGCGGGTGAGTTCAAGGGAACGGCAGGCCGCTCACGAAGGCGGTCGTGGTGATGGTGGCGATAGCTTGGGTGCTGACGACGGAGGAGCTGGAGTCTGGGGGAGTTGTTGGTGCCTTGTGCGTTGGTCGTGGGAGTGAGCTGTATATACCATATTGCGAGAATGTGCCAGTAACATTGGTTGTTTTGAGGAGTTACTCTAACAAGCGACCAATTTGATAGGCCAGTAAGATTATGACTGTCATGCAGGGCAATGACATTGCAAAAGATAGAGATGAGGCCATTTGCAAATGAGATAACTGTAAACGAATGCATTGACATAATGCGTGCATATACATAATCTGCAAATGTTGCCCTCAGAGGCTGACAGTAGCTGACAATGAGGTCACTTCTTATAATAATCTATATATAGTGGCTGTCGTAACTGCGGGGGCATGCTCATACGGATGATGACTTTGCTTGAAGGTTCGAGGCAGTGGTGCTCGCTGTGGTGAAAAGAGACATCACGGTGGTGACTGAGGTGTTTGGTGTTTTTGAAGATGGTGTGGCTGCAGTACCCATAACACAAGGAGGTAACAGAAACAGTACGATCGTCAGCAGAAGTGGCGTCTGTGAGGCTCATAAGGGAGACGGTGATGGTGGTGCATGCGAGAAGAGCGGTGGTAGCGGGGTCGGAGGCGCCGGCGGTGGCGGCGGTTGTTGCGTGGGCAGCCGCTGCGGAGGCGGAGGGGGGGCTAACTTATGTTTCGTGATTTAAGCTGCGCGCGACACAACCCGGTTAAGTGAGGGTCCAGATTAGCCCGGCTTTCGGCGGCGCTGAGGGGGAATGCGGCGCGGAAGGAGCCTCCGCCCTCGCTGTTACCTCCCTCGCCCAGCCGCCGCTAATGCCACTGCCGCCACCGCTTCAGCCCTCGCCACCACCGTGCCCTCGCCCGCTCCCGCCGCCACCATCTTCACTACTACTGCCCCTACAACCCCCACCATCGCCACCACCGCTCCCGCCGCCGCTCCCGCCCCAGCCCTCGCCACCACCGCGCCCTCCCCCGCTCCAGTCGCCGCCATCACCACTACTACTGCCCCCACAACCTCCATCAGCGCCACCACCGTCCCCGCCGCCGCTACCACCCCAGCCCTCGCCACCACCGCGCCCTCCCACGCTCCCGCCGCCACCACCACCCCTACTACCGCCCCCACAACCTCCATCAGCGCCACTCCCCCCTCCCCGTCGCTCCCGCTCCAGCCACGCCCCGGCCCTCGCCACCGCCGCGCCCTCCCCCGCTCCCGCCTCCACCATCTCCACTACTACTGCCCCTACAACCCCCACCACCGCCACCACCGCGGCTCTCGGCGCCTTCTTCGCGTCCTCCGCCCCCTCCCCCGCCGCGCGCTTAGTCCACGGCGCGAGCAAAGCACCGCCCGCACTACGTCTTAAGTGGCGCGGATTCTTCTCCTCGGCCTTTCTGTTCTTTTGATGCTATCGGCCTCCTTGTTTGTGGGCCCGGGAGCGCCCGCTTCACAGGCGGCTGCAGCGGGGGCGCGGCGCCTCCTAACAATAATCGTCACCACGGCTGGCGCCGCGCCGGCGGCTGCGACGGGCCGTTTGCGTCGAGTGTCCATGGCGGCGAACGTACGTCCCCGCCACCGCCGCCGGCGTCGTTCTCGCCCGCGAGAACTGCAAATGAAACGACCGCGTTCCGCCCCCGCCCCCGCCCCCGCCCCCGCCGCCGCTCGCGCCGCATCCGCCGCCCGCGGCGCGAGTGTCGCGGTGTGCGCCAGGTGCGCGCCACGCCCCACGCGCCCCGTGTGGGAGGTGGAAGTGACTTTCGAAAGGAGACGCCGAGGATGAGAAATGTTTGTGAAGCGCTGGAAAACAAGCAGAACGTGTAATGGAAGGAGTGGAGAATGGGGGAGCAAAATGGACTGATGCGCGTGTAGAGTCAGAGGAATAAAAAGAACATTCAAGGGAGTGGGAATGTAACCACTCGAAGAAAATAAGGTAGAAAAGGGAATCACACAAGATGGTAATATAATAACGAAATAGTGAAAACGAAGCGAAATATAAGAACAGATTTGTATATTATTTTATGTTATATTAGTTGATATAATTGAAGCTTATTTACGACTGAAGTATTCATTTTTCTCTCATAAAAAAATTCTGAATTATTGTAGAGGTAACACACAGAAGTATTAAGTTTTAAGGTCAAATTTTAAACAATCTCTTTCAGAACGAGATTCTGTTCTTAAGTTAAGAGTTATTAATTGAATCAATATCAATTGACAACATTTTTAAACATCTCTTGAATACACGCATATATTATACAATATTAAATTATATGCAAGTACATTCGGTTTTCCACAAATGATATCAGAAATAAAGCACGCAAACACCAAAACTCAAAAACTCCTAATCCAAACAAGATATGTTTTTGTAAAACAAATGGTTGGAATTTCAGTATGTATTTTAGACTAAAATACCGGTAAAAGTGTTTATATTTCACATCGTTAAAATGTGTTAAATCATAATATAAGGAAGGTTTCATTGGTGAAAAGGTTCCCGAAAAAAACCGCTCTTTTTCCCAGAAGCATCCGGAACGGCGGCCGGCAGCACATGACGTGAAACGACCCCATACTCCTCTTTTTCTCTCGCACAACCCTCCCCTCCGGTGCCCGTCAGTTCTTTTACGACGGGCCGTGCGTTAAAGCTATTATACAGTCGGCCAGCGGAAGACGCGAATCTCGCGTAAGCCTTTTAGAGCAGCGGGCCTAATTCAGAAATCAAGGGGCGAGCAACGCGGTGAATCGCCGCGCTCTGCTCGCTGCAAAACGCGCCCACTTTTTAGTTCGCTCAGTTCACCTCACCCCCGGCCCCCCTCGCTCCCACTTCACCCCCGCGCCGAGAGGAGACCTGCGCGGGCAGCGCTCCCAGCGAGTAATCTCCTTCATACAGCATTAGCTCATCATTTATTCATCGGATTTCCTCTGTCGGAGACACGGGACGGCCAG
>BLKR01011284.1:0-35215 GCA_011170035.1 Teleogryllus occipitalis
AATGTTTTAATTTATGTGAAGAATAGATCCACTCTCAGGCCCAGTCTGCAGGATGTGAGTGTCCCGCGAGGGGAAGGGGGGGGGGCAAGAGGCGATGAACTATTGAATTTGTTTGTTAGATGACCTTGAGATTTCGACGGTCTGTGTTCCCACCTCGTTTCAATCTCCACACTACCCCTTCTCTTTCCCCTTGAAGCTGCCACCCGACTCTCGCTTGACGTCACAAACTTACAGTATTATTTAGTGTATTTAGTATTATTAGTTAAGTGTTTTGTAAAAATATTTGTTAGAGTGTATAATACATTACTTTTTTATAGGGGTATTTTACTTTTCTCTCTTGAGCAGAGCATGTGCATGTGCTTCTTTACAGATAACCAGTTTGTGTGAAATGAGGCAGTCACTAGTATTTATTAATTTCATTAGATTTCTCTTAATGTACATTGTTATATTTAATGTATTATAATATTGGTATTTTCATGTAGAATTATAACGAATATGTAATATTACAACTGATATTATTGACATAGACAAAATAAATACAATAAATAATAAAATATTTTATTGAACTTCTGTGTAGTTTGTGTTCAGAATTATTTAAACAGTACCTCTCACTTCATTTATTATGGTCAATAACAAAAATACGTCAAACATATTTAATACTTATTTAATATTTGTCTTTCATTTTTATGTATATTTTTTGGTTTTAATATTTTTACTTTACACATCTTAATATTTTACTAGCTGCACAGCAGTGAAGTTTTTAATTCTTCTAGGTCTTTGAAAAAATTGGTTTATTTCTTAAGGCTTTATTACATTGCCAACGATTCAACAATGCCTAATTGACCTAATCGGGGCTCACACCAGACCTGTATATTGTGGATTACGTACTTCAAATCGAGTTAGTTAAAACTACACTGATTTCAAAACACAAATACTTCGACTACAC
This sequence comes from Teleogryllus occipitalis, assembly GCA_011170035.1. Classification (NCBI taxonomy): domain Eukaryota; kingdom Metazoa; phylum Arthropoda; class Insecta; order Orthoptera; family Gryllidae; genus Teleogryllus; species Teleogryllus occipitalis. Next base: position 947 of record BLKR01011284.1, read on the forward strand.
TGTCATTACATGTATTTAAGAAATAGGAAGACTATTTGGAAAAGGGGCTGGCAGATAGTTTGTAATTGAATGTTTTAAACATGGTGGAAATTTCCACCATGGTTTTAAAGGAGGTTGAATATAGATATTTCTTGTCAACAATGTCATGAGGTACAAACACGTGATGAGTTGAGACCGAAACAACATGTAGTATGTAGTACGAAACATCAGAATATGTACATAAATACAAGTACATGTAGTATGAAACATCAGAATATGTACATAAATATGTAATAAAAACAGGAAGAATCAGGGACCGAATACCGAAATAATAGCGGTAAAGGTATTTATACCGGTATAGAAATACCTTTACTTCTATTATACCTTTATTCAAAATACCTTTAAAAATACCGGTATAAGACGTCAAATACCGGTATTTTTAGAGGTATTTTACCTTTATCCGACGTCTATACCGGTAAAAAACCTCTATTTTAAAGGTATTATACCGGTATTCTCTCATCAAAATACCGGTATTTTCCTATGAAAATACCGGTATTTCAGTAGAATCATACAGGTATTTGGGGGAAATTCATTGTGATTTTTTTCCGCTGAGATGGCTCAGAGGAAACAACTGTTTACGCGGCAGAGTTTCTGACCGGGAGGTCCTAGGGTTCGAGTCCCGAGGGTGGCGGATTTTCGACACATATTCTAGCTAGGTCGAGTTCTGCCGTTGACTGGGAAGTCGAGTTCTGTCGTCAGACGGATGGACCACCCAACGGTCTTTCGCAGACATCAACACGAGCTCGTTCGCTGACCTTGGACCTCACGTCTGGGCGCAGAGCTTGGCGACACGTCATAGATAAAAAATGGAGAAACGTGTCTTCTTATCCATAAATGAGTCCTCCCACGCATACCAAACTTCCTTTTTGCACGACTGTGTTTATCACTAAATACGATTATTTGCTTAAACTTGATCGTATCACTAACATTCTCGAAAATAATTATTTTCAGTTTGCCCAGTTTCCTTATTCTGCACCATAATTAATAATTATTATATATATATATATATATATATATATATATATATATATATATTAATTATATATAATTATTAATTGTAACTAAAACAATATTAAAAATTGACATTGAATGCTAATAGACATTAACTATTCTTATTTAAATTAAATGTTAATTTTAATTAAAAAGTAAAAATGTTAATATTGATAAACTCTTTTTTATTAATTAATAATGTTAGTATATATTTCTTATTATTAAGGAAGAAACACTCTTCTCGAAGTGGGCTCCTCCAGATGCATTTTACAATGTAAACTACCCGCGTAGAAGGGAACCCTTGCCCACATGCGATGTTAATAGCTAATAATAATAATAATAATAATAATAATAATAATAATAATAATAATAATAATAATAATAATAACATAATAATTTACTTTTATTACAAATTTTCTCAATATTTGCAGTTAATGTCAAAATATATTAAACCCTTCATATTAACCAGGAAAATAACATTTTATTTTAGCCCTATTTATTAATGTATAATTAAGATTTAATTGTCCTCATTCGGAGCTCAACTCTCGTAGAGGAAAGACCTCCCCGCGAGCGCTCGTGCCTACCGCTATCAGCGGACGTTCAGCAAGTGACAGTGATTACTTATTAGTGCGATACTAAGAAGTGACAATAAAACCACACCAAGTTCGGTGTGGGCCACGGCCAAAATGCCGCATTGCGGCATTTCGCAACGAAATAACGACTAGTATAATTTCGTGTAGCAAGATCTGGTGAAAAATGGACAACACAAGTTGCCCTTCAACAGGTCAGCTAATATCAACAGCGATGGCTGTGGTAAACGATACAAATCTACATGAAAACCTTGGTGAAGTGCAAAATAGTGTTTATGGTTCGGGCTCAACTTATCAAGATCCAAAAATCGCCTTCTTAGAACAGCAGATCGCAATCCTACAGCAACAAGCTCAAGAACTAAGGGAAATAGTAAAATCACAACAAGAGGTAATTTATTCCTTCCAGCAAAGTGTTCCTTATAACCCTCAAAGTGAAAATAGTATTCTACCTAATCCAAATTTGGAGAAAAGCCAAAATGATTATACTAACTCCAAGCGAAAAAGAACAGATGATCAGTGTAGTGAAAATAGTGCTAGTTCAAACTCCAGGCATAACATTGGTAGTACTGAAACCAGACTTTCAGAAGCAAGTGACCCAGAAGATAAAGACGTAAGTGATAACACATCAAACTTAGAGAGTATTAACATTCCACCTATCAATATCCCAAAATCTGCCAACATATTACGTAACTTCTCGAGTTTTATAACAGAAATTAAATCCATAACTACTAATGATTTCGAAACAAAAGTTAAAAACTCTCACATCTCAATATTCTTTAAAACTATAATGGATTTTAGAAAATATAGAACCCACTGTGACTCCAATGAAATACCTTACTTCACATATAGAGATCCTACTAATAAAACACTCTCTGCAATAATATATGATGTACCATTATCATATTCAAATGATGAAATCAAAACAGAGTTACTTAAAAATTACCCAATAATATCTGTCTATAGACTGTTTGGCAAAAATCGAGAATCATTAGAAATCTGTGCATTAGAACTCTATGATAATGACCAGGGAAGAGATATTGTGAAATTAAATAAATTATTCAATAGTATTGTTAAAATTAAATTTAAAAATAAAATAAGCCCTATACAATGTAAAAATTGTCAGAGGTTCAATCACACTCAGGCAAACTGCAAAATGGAACCTAGATGTGTTCGTTGTACTGACAACCACCATTACTCAAAATGTAACAAACCAAAAACAGCAACTCCAAAATGTTGTAACTGTTTCAAAAATCATACAGCAAATTACAGAGGTTGTCCAGTTTTTGCTAAAATTCTACAAATAATCAAGATACTAATAATCAAAAATATATCCAAACCAGAAGAAAAACAAATAATTTTCAAAATAACAGGAATATTCAAGAATTTAACAACACATACTACTCTACACCTGCACCAAATACTCAAAGTGTAAATCACTTCCCTCATTTACCTACACCTTCTGGAAGATCTCAAAATGTTCTACAACAACAATACAATACCGCAAACAACAGGTATAATCTCACACCTATTATTCCTATTGTAACAACTCAGATAATTAATGCTATAATCCCCCATATACAAAATTTAATACAACAAATTCTTCCAAATTATATAAATAATGGACCACAAACTTAACTCTCTTAAGTTAATAAATTGGAATGCCAATGGACTTCAAAAACAAATACTTGAGTTCAAACACTTCCTGCATGTACATAAAATTGACATTGCATGCATCACAGAAACACATCTAAATAATAGTATTAAATTATATATTCCAGGTTATCAAGTTTATAGGGAAGACAGAATATCTAATCATTCTAGTGGAGGTGTTGCTATTATTATTAAGAGAACAATAAAACATCAACAAATTTATATACCCACCTCTAATAAATTAGAACTTTTAGCAATAAATATACATCTAATTTCAGGTCAAACAACTTTGGTAACAGCCTACAAACCACCAAAATATAAAATACCAATTTCAATACTTAAATCAATGTTAAATTGCACAAATCAAATTTTATTAATCGGGGATTTAAATGCAAAAAATACAGAATGGGGTTGTAACACAACAACTCCACAAGGTAAATTGCTTCTTGAATCTGCTATTCAAAACAATTGGCAAATACATGCCCCTCCTTTTCCAACATTTTATTCCTACAATAGCAGTGTAACTCCTGATATTTTAGATATCATTGTTACTAATAATTTTACACTACCAATCTCTCAATATCCTATACCTGCTCTAAATTCAGATCACAACCCAGTCATAGTGGCAATTAACTCATCATACTCCCCATATTTAAATAAAAATTTTCTACTTACTGAACCACTCAACTGGAAACAGTTCCATTTAAATATATTAAATATAAATGTGTATCCAAAAAACCTTAATAATGAAAAAGACATAGACCAAGCAATTACAAGATTCCATTCTAATATAATAACTGCTATCAAATTATCTTCAGTACAAAGAATTAAAAAAATACAATTAACAAAACAAACTTAATATCTCAAGAAATATTAAATTTAATATCATATAAACATCGTATACGTAGACTATGGCAAATGAACCGTAACACTGCAGATAAAAAAACATTAAATTACTTAACCAGAACAATTAGAAATAAGTTAATTAAATGTAGAAATCAAAACTTTAATAATTATATCTCACAAATTCAACCTAACTCAACAGCTCTATGGTCAGCTATTAAACAAATAACAAAAAAACCTACTCAAATCCCCAAAATGAAACAAGACAAAAGAATTGCAACTACAGACAAAGAAAAAGCAGAACTTTTAGCTACTCACTTTGAATCAATTTTCAATAATACTACTATTTCAAACCCTTTATTTCATAATACAATTACACAAGAATTCCAATCTCCCTTCCACACTGTACCAGAAAAAATTAAATTTATTTCTCCATCAGAAATTTGTTTCATTATTAAAAATTAAAAAATAAAAAATCACCAGGAATTGATAAAATACCTAATATTATTATTAAAAATCTCCCTACTCCAGTAATTAATTCTTTAACTGCTATATATAACTCATGTTTAAGATTAAATTATTTTCCAAACCAATGGAAAATTGCATTAGTACTCCCCATACACAAAACTAGTAAAGATCCAACGTCTCCAGTAAACTACAGACCAATTAGTCTTCTTCCCACCTTCTCAAAAATCTTTGAAAAAGCCTTACTAACACGAATTAACAAGTTTATTAGTAACAACAATATTCTACCTAACGCACAATTTGATTTCCGTCAAAACCATTCGACTACACACCAATTATTAAGATTAACTGATCATATTATCACTAATTTTCATAATGCACAACATACTTTGGCCTTATTTTTGGACATCGAAAAAGCCTTTGATAGAATGTGGCATACTGGCTTGCTATATAAAATGAGACAATATGGTTTTCCCATTTACTTACAGAAAATAATTAAAAGTTTTCTTACTAACAGAAGTTTCAAAGTTCAACTCAACACTGAAATATCAACAACTCGATTTATGACAACTGGAACTCCACAGGGATCTCCATTATCTCCAACTATGTTTAATATTTTCATATCTGATATCCCTTCACTAATTGATTCAGAAATTGCGTTATTTGCAGACGACACAGCAGTCTATACATCGCATAAAGATCTACCTGTAGGCAGAGATAACCTACAGGATGACTTAAATACTCTTTCTGATTGGTTTAATAAATGGAATATAATTATTAATCACACTAAATGCCAGGCCAAAATTTTCACTTTAAGAAAAACAAAATTAATCTATCCTCTAATTCTAAATGGTAAAGCAATTAAATGGCTCCCTACCTCACAACCTGCAAAATATCTGGGATTATATTTTGATCGAAGACTCACATGGAGAGATCATATTACAACTGTAGCTAAAAACACTTTTATCAAAATGATTCAATTATATCCACTCATTAACAAAAACTCAAAATTAAACATAGAAACATCCCTATCAATATATATATATATATATATATATATATATATATATATATAATACGACCGTCACTGACATATGATAGTCCCATTTGCGGAGGTGCAGCCCCAATACACATTCAAAAATTGCAAATTATACAAAATAAATTTCTACGATGGTCAGTTAATGCACCATGGTTTATAAGAAATGAACAGTTACACAAAGAACTCTCAATTGAAAACATAAAAACATGGATATTAAAAATCTCAAAAAATTTCTACTCATCCTTACACTCTAGCCCAGCCTATGAACGATTTAAACTAGGAAAAACATCTTCAACATATTCAAGAATTAAATTTAAATTTTCAAATGATTTACTACAACCTCCATAATTTGACTACTTGTTTCTCAAAAATAAAAAAATGTATTTAAGTAATTAAAACAAGATGTTAAAGTCCCTGTAAGGGTATCCCTCAGTATTTATGTACATAGTTAAATCGTAGCATCTAGTTAATTTGTATATAGATTGTTTCTTACTTCAGATAGTTATATATATATATATATATATATATATATATATATATATATATATATATATATATTTATAAATTATATATAATTATTAATTATAACTAAAAAAATTTTATTTTAGCCCTATTTATTAATGTATAATTAAGATTTAATTGTGAAATGAAGTAAAAGGAAATCATTTTTTAACAATAACAAAACTGGGCCTGAAAGCCTGAGCGTTCGTGATTATCTCAAGGTGTCAACGCTTCCTCAGTTCGCCGAAGGAGGGGTCGGGGAGGGAAGAAACGGTCCTACGCCTACGATCGGCGCATACGTTGACAGCGAAATACGATGTGCGAAATACAAAGACAGGCTTAGGTCATCCTTCAGGTCAGATGGGAGATAGCTCGATGTAGGACACTACGAAAAGGTTCTCTTCAATGGAATCAATAATTATTATTTCATATTTCAACTTTTCCGAAGTTTAAATTAAGGGAGGTTTTCAATACATACAACGTATGCAAAACGTAAACGCCCGAAAACAAAACATTTACAATAATAAGAATAGAATTTAATACAGTTGTTTTATATATATACAAAATAATAATTTAAACAATAAATAACAATTATGAAATGATATTTGATTAATAAACATTTTGTGAGATATTATTAACTAAAGTAACCTATTTTTTCAACATGTATGGATGGTAAGCTATATTTCTTCATTGAAAATACCGGTATAATACCGATATAACCTTTATGGACGTCCATACCGGTATAGACGTCCTATAGAGGTATTTTACCGGTATAAAAGAATAAAGGTATTTGAAAAAGGTATGGAAAAATACCGGTATTATACCGGTATTTTTACCGGTATTCAATACCTTTTCGGTCCCTGGGAAGAATATGTAACAAACAGGGAAGAATATGTAATATCGAATATAATATGTTACATTAAAATACTCGAATTATAAACACATTAACATAATACGAACTCATTTTTATAAAATATTTCCTATACAAATTCTAAAAGCATTCCAAACGTTTTAAAATTCATTTGGAAAGCACAAGTGATGCACAAGTGAGCCAAATAGCAATGGAACAAATGTTCTAAAGATAATGTTTATCCTTCCATAATTATTAAATATCTACACATATCCAAAGAGTCGTCAATCGCATTACTGATTTATGACTAGCAGATGCTACAAAAATGCCCATAATTCAAACCTCGATTTACAAATAACTTTGCCACTGTGAAAGAACAGTAAGTCACGTGTACAAATACTTCTGCTATAACCCTGTAAGGGGTTAATGTCACATAGGCAATGTTTTGCGATACAGCCCGACACAATTGAAACAATACAATGTCAACAAAATGAATTTCTAACTCGATACCACAGAACGTACTACGATAGAATCAAGTATTTTCCAACATATCGTAGATTAGGACACGCTTACGGTCATACAGCGAACATTAGCAAAGTACTTGGAAGACCTTTATGAACATAACAAAGTACTGGCATAATTTTCAATATCGAAGTCAGTTCACGGCCAGTTCGTGTATTTCCTTTAAATTTGCCAGTCAGCCGGGCGGGCAGCGGCGCCGGCGCGACGGCTGCGGCCTGGATATCCCTCAACCGTGACGTCACGACGCCAACCGTTCGGCCGGCCGGCCGGCCGGCGGGCCGCGTGTGCCCGGCAATTTACAATTAATTACTCGAATGTTTGAAGAGCAAAAAAATTAATTTTGGCGTAATTAATTAGCAATTAAATCGCTCTACAAGATGGTATATTTGGTTTTGTGGTAATTAAATGTGGTAGATCCAGCGGAATCTTCCGCTAGCTCACCATTCATTACGCAAAAATTTGAAGAGCAAAAAAATTAATTTTTGCGTAATTAATTAGCAATTAAATCGCTCTACAAGATGGCGTATGTGGTTTTGTGGTAACCGTTTGTGGTAGTGCCAGCGGAAACCGGAAGTGCTAGTTTATAATTATTTACTCGGAAGTTTGAAGAGCAATTAAAATAATTTTCGCGTAATTAATTAGCAATTAAATCACTCTACAAGTTGGCGTATTTGGTTTTGTGGTAACTAATTGTGGTTGATCCAGCGGAATCTTCCGCTAGCTCACCATTCATAACGCAAAAGTTTGAAGAGCAAAAAAATTAATTTTTGCGTAATTAATTAGCAATTAAATAGTTCTAAATGGTGGTATATGTGGTTTTGTGGTAACCGATTTTGGTAGTGCCAGCGGAAGAGAGGTTCCCGTCCGCCGTGGGTTCGAGTCCGCCTCAGGCATGGTTGTATTTGTGTTCGTCCTTTCACCCCTTATCTTCACCATTTCGTTTCATCTTCATAGTTACCATACCGTTAACAGCAATAGTGGTCGCTAATGGCCTAATATGTTGATGCGACCTTAAATAACCAATTTAAAAAAAAGAAAGAAAAGGAGAAGGCAAGACAAGAAAAGGAGAAGAGAAGGGGAAAGAAAAGGACGCTGTCCGCCGCCGGAGGCAGAGGCACGGGGCGCTGAGTGGCGTGCACTCACTCTCAGCGCGCCTGCCCCATCCTCTTCCCCCTGATTCGCTCCTCTTGCCTTTCGCAGTGGGCCACGCCGGCAACCGAAGCTCCCCATCTACGCCGAGGAGGGGGATTCTCTCTTGTACGAAACTTCATTTCTCCGGAGTTTTCTCCGGTTCTCGACTCTCGGAAAACCGTCTATGAATTTGAGCAATCGGGAAACCCACTTTCACATGGAGGAGGTTGCAAGGGATTTAATTACGTGGCTGAGAAATTGTAGGATAATTGATTAGGTTTCACGCTTTCGTTTTGATTTTCTTGTGTTGAATTACTGCTAATAACCTTGCGAAATTTCAGCTGCCAGATGTGATGTAAACAAGAAAATAGATCCATATTATTTCGCAATATATACTTCTAAATTTATTACGTTGATCTCAGTGTTAAAAGTAAAATGCTTGTATATCTTAAGATTACTTAATGATGTCATCAGCGCACTGGTTTAAAAGAATTGTTATAAAGCGTGCGTTATGATACAATGAATCACGAAAAAATGTATATTTTATAATTGTGTTTGGGATAAACAAATTTAAGCGGGTCACTAGAGATTTATTAATTTAAAACGAGATTATTTATTTATAAGAGAAATATGAGGCAACTCACGAGCGACAAGGATACGAGTAAATGTTCTTCCTCGAATACACAAAACATCCTTATCACCATATGCAAATTCTTATATACTTTATTTTGTTAGTGGAATACAAAAGGAATTCATGGCATTCAGGTTCCAGTGCCACCTCTCAGAGCGTCTGCACCGCCTCCCGTACTATTCACGAGAATAGATAAATTTTCTCATTTTTAAAGTACTAGAAGATACTGTAACTCCGTGTTTTTGACGATTAGAAACGTATGAAATTTTCTAAATATAATAAATAAAAATGTACTTTGCGAGGTGATTTTTGTGGAATAGAATGAAAAGAAATCTGGTACAACATCACAGCCTGCATTGACCACTGTGCAAGCCCTCAGAACTTAGAAGTCCCGCAGTGGCGAGTGAAAGCTGCTCCGCCTTCACCACAACATTCACTTCCACCTCGACCGCCACAGTTAATCCCATCTTCACCACTTCTGCCACCGACATCCACACCACTACTTTCACCACAAAATTCACCTCCACCCTCAGCACCATAGTTACCTCCATCTTCACCACTTCATGCCACCGCCATCTTCATAACCACCTTCACCACAAAATTCACCTCAACCCTCAGCACCATAGTTACCTCCATCTTCGCCATCTCTGCCACCGCCATCCCCTCCAAATACACATCTCCACCTTCACCGCCGCTGTTACATCCATTTTCGTAGCCACCGCCACCATAACCACCGCCATCACCCTCATTACCACCTTCCAAACATTCACCTCCAGCTTAACCGCCACGGTTACCTCCATATTTACCACATCTGCCACTGCCATTCTCACCACCACCTTCACCACAACATTCACTTCCATATTTACCGTCACAGTTATTTACAATTTCACCGCCACCACCTCCTCACTACCATCTTTAACACCATATTCACCTCTACCGCCACAGTTCCATCTTCACCGCCACCGCCATCCTCACCACCAGCCTTACCACCAACCTTACCTCAACATTCACCATCACCTTCACTGCCACAGTTACCGCCACCGCCATTCTCACCACATACACCGCCACTTCACCGCCTCCTTATCACCACCTTCACCGCCACTGCTACCACCTCCTTCACCGACATTTTACTTTCGTCTTCACCTTCATCGCCACCATCACTGCCATCGTTACTCCCCCGCCCCATCCACATCACCGTTCCCGCCACTGCCACAGCGACCGCCCCCACTCCCATCCTCATCGCCACAGCCGCCCACCCCTCCACCTCCGCCATCATCCCCCCTCCACCTTCGCCATCATCCCCCCTCCACCTTCGCCATCGTCCCCCTCCACCTTCGCCATCATCCCCCTCCACCTTCGCCATCATCCCACCCCACCTTCGCCATCATCCCCCTCCACCTTTGCCATCATCCCCCCTCCACCTTCGCCATCATCCCTCTTCCTTCCGCCGTCGACGCCTCGCGAACTTCCCGTCCCCTCGTCCGCAGGGACGGCGCGGTGCCCTGGGCGACTCGCGAGCGTCGCCCCGCCCCGCCCCCGCTGCGCCACAGCGCTGCCAGCGGATGGGGGCAGAAATCCGAAGAGATGTTCCGGATAACGCGGCGCACAGGCCCCCGAGGCCGCGCAGTCCCTGGGGCGGGGCGAAGGCAGCTCTCTCGGATGGAGGAGCCTGCGCCCCCAGCAGTTCCCTCTTCCCGGCCGCCGCGGGACAAAGGTTTTGTTAAGAAGCGCACTTTCATGCGGTCTTATATATCAAAGTGTATGTATCAAATATTCATCGTTTATTCTTTTCTTTTCTTTTCTGGGACTTTTGCCTGCCAACAGCCGATAGCCATATAGAACGCAGATTCGACCACATGGTACACTAGACACCAACACGTTTTGCGGGCTCCTCTGATCTGGGTTCTGCAGAACGCGAGGCCATCCGCGACCACACATATTTATCATTCATTCTTTTCTTTTCTAGGTCTTTTTCCAGCCGACAACCGGGTGCCTTTTACATCCCTGTAGGACGCATATTTGACCATATTGTACACTAAACACCAACACGCTTTTGGGTTCCTCTGATCTGGGTTTAGTAGAACGCGAGGCCATCCGCGACAACTCATATATTTATCATTTTTTCTTTTCTCTTCTAGGTCTTTTGCCAGCCGACAACCGGTTGCCTTTTACGTCCTTATAGGACGCTGATTCTACCATATGATACACTAAACACCGACACACTTGCGGGCTCCTCTGATCTGGGTTCAGCAGAACGCGAGACCATCCGCGACAAAACACATATTTATCATTCATTATTTTCTTTTCTAGGGATTTTGCCAGCCGACAACGGGTTGCCTTTTACGTCCCTATAGGTCGCAGATTCGATCATATAGGAGTAGAACGCGAGAGCATCCGCGACAACACATATTCATTATTCATTCTTTTCTTTTGTAGGGATTTTGCCAGCCACAGCATTTGCCTTTTACGTCCCTATAGGACGCAGATTCGACCATATGGTTCACTAAACACAAGCCCACTTGGGGGCTCCTCTGATCTGGGTTCAGCAGAACGCGAGGTCATCCGCGACAACACATACATCAGAGACAAGAGACAATCATGGCTAAGGCGGGACTCTAATCCGCGCCACTTCGGACCGAAGCGCCGAGTCGGTACACGCTCTTAGCCAACTCTTATCCAGGTCGGCTGTATCATCCATACAGTCTTATTTATCAAAATATCACAATGGTGCTTCATTATCAGGGTTCGTAATCTTACGAGATTCTCAGAATAATTGTATACACGGCGTGTTCTATATGAGATTTGATTGTTACACATTATTATTCAATTACTTAGTTTAATTTTAATAACACGTATACACATAGGTGGAGATATGGCTAATGTTCTTAATTATCGATACTCTTCAAGAGACACTTCACAGAGTAAGAGAATGATTGTTTGTACATTTGATAGATGAAGGCAGTTGATTTGTAAACAGACATATTTTTTTAAATTTTTTTTTAAAGAACATTTTCGATTAAGACATATTTGATTGTCTACGGAGAATCGGAAACAAATCTTTTTTTTCAAATAATTAAAAAATCGGTATCAAATTGTTGCCTGAGATTTTGAAACACTATTTTGCAGACCATGAAGGATGATATGCAACCTTCTGTGAAAAAAGAAATGATGAGAAAATGTTCAGCGTTTTGAATGACATTTTTCTTTCTTTTTTTAATAAAAAATGGAAATCTTATAAATAGGGTATTTAGTATTTACTATTGAGTGTTGAGGATATTACTAGTTTAAATTGGTACTGAACGTACTTACGTAAGAAACTACTGTCTTGAAATCATTTGTTATTCTGCTTCTGAAAATTTGTTTACATTTTTAAAATTAACAATGATAACCGTGTCAAAAGTTACGAAACTCAAAGCCAATAAATCAGAATTTTTCAAAACGTTTATTTAAATTCTTCTATTTAAATTATATATGAATTTATGTTATGTTGTATGCTGTAAAAGAAGGAATAGATTTGACGTAGCAAACTATTCTTTTAAAAATGAATCGATGCAAGAAAAGCGTTGGAAACCTCTGATCTAGACAATGTGTGGATCAAAGACTGTTCAATTCATAACAATTAGACATTGGTATGGAAAAATTGATTTGTACTGGAATCTCGGTTAGAATAAAATTATATTTTCGAAGTAGAAAGTGAATTAACAAAGTTGCATTTAATTCACTTTGAACACAACTTCAAATGCAACACAAAAAATAAATGTCACGTGACTACGACAATAATTGAATTTGGATAAGTGGCAAAAATCTAAAAAAGTAATCTCGAATAATATTCTAGATTGCATGGTTCATATTATGCTTCAGTAATTAAATGTTTTATTTGTTTTCGTGTCGGAAAGAAAGTACGGAGTACGGAAGATTCAGCATCAAGCCACCTTGTGTGTGGCAGCCGCAATTGTCTTTCTCTGCTGTACTCTGCACCAGACAGGAAGAGCAATGAATACAAAGGGTAATTAGTACAATGGATATCCTCTCAGGTAGATTTCTATTGTATTCAAGAATGGAGTTGTCATGCAAGAGCATACAGGTTCATAACTGCAGGCAGAGGGAAGCTTCGCTCTTCCTATTCAGAGCTTCCGCGAAACCATTGTACATTCCCAGAAACATGGTAAACATGTAATCAGTTTTCGACTCTATCTCCATTCCTCCCTCTCTTACTTTCCCTTCCCTTCTGTCTCTCTCTCTCTCTCTCGTATTCATTCTCGAGCTAAAACTAGTTAGTTATTTTTCATAAAAATGATCACAAGTTGTTATTTTTTCTAAAAATTGTGTGCCTTCTCTGTGCCCCCTTTTCATCATGTGGCAGATGTTCTACTGTACATGTAGTTTCCATTACATTTGTTGCACAAATATGCATCGCACAACTAAACAGAGTAAAATAACAATAAACCAAACAGTTAAACAGAGTAAATAGTTGTAACAAACTTCATGTACAGGATCAAAGATGAACACTTACTGTCAATTATCATGTGGGAGGAAATCTCTTGTCATGAAGTTTTAAATGTGATAATTTCTCCTAATTGCAAGGCAATACATCTTGCATTGTTGTTAATTATTAGGTATCCAAGCTTTCTTTTTAAACAAATTATTACAAACGGAACATTATTTCTCATTCAAATTCAATTAGTAAATTAACTGTTGAGAGTTGAACGCACATAGTACGAGTATTACCAGAGAACCATCGATTGCACAATTGGTGAGGCAATACGGTTGGTGGTGCTATCACCACCTCACGGGTTGGATCATAACCGGTTGCCGAAAAATTACTTCATATATTGAATTTTTTTCGCGCCGCCGGTGAAAATCAAGGTTTCACTGGTTTAAACGGTGGTCTGGTCTTGGTTTTCGCCAATCACTTCCGGACTGACGTATCTTCCACATCATAGCCGGTATTGCTTGACACTGGAAGCGGTAGCTCAGTGCATCAACTGATGCCATTGCAGCGCCTCTCACCGGGAGGTCCTTGGTTCGAGTCCTGACGGCGGCAGGATTTTCGACACTAGCTTTTCAGCTAGGTCGAATTCAGTCGCTGTCTGGAGGAGAATTATAGCGGCCGGCTGCTCTGATCGGTAGTTTCCCGTGGTTTCTCCGATCAGCACCAGGCGAATGCCGGAGCAGTACCTTACCAAACGGGCCACGGACCGCGCGCGATCTGTCCTTCCTCTTCCTTGTCCTATCCTCTCCCCTTACACACACACACTTACATTAACATGCACTACACTACCACATATTCCGGGAGACCGGTCGGGAGCTTAGAGCTAGTCCCGGCTGGGCAGTGCCCCGCTGGTGGGAGAGTCCTGGTTAGGGGGAAACCCCACTAGCCGACGGTAGGTCGGCGCTGGATCTCGCCATCCAGCGGGGGAAAATCACCGCCATCTCCCGAGAAAAAATGCACTACACTAACGGAACTAATGACCAAAGCAGTTGACGCTCCCGGAAACTCAATACTAATAATAATAATATTAATAATACTTTTTATCCAGTGATGTTGGTCAAGTAAATGAAAAATATTTTAGTTTATTCCATTATGTACATGTCATGACTTGCAGCTACTTATAAATAATAATAATAATAATAATAATAATAATAATAATAATAATAATAATAATAATAATAATAATAATAATAATTCCTAATAAGTATCTTCATGAAGGACAAGTATCCGTATTCCAAAGAGTCGGCAAAGAAAAAAGTAGGCGGAGTGGAGCGGAGTGGAGCTGAGGGCGCTGTGAGGGCCTGCGCCACGTAACCGCGGAGAGCACTCGCGGCCCAGCAACTTGACTGCCCTAGGGGCAGAGCCGGTGCTGCTACCAGCTGCGCAGCTCTCCATTAAACTTTAAAATTCATCATCGCCATCGGAGGTGGAACTTGCGTCGCTCGTTCTCCATCCAGCTTCCCCTCTCATCCCCCCACCACACACACACACACACACACATACACATACACACACACACACACACACACACCAACCTAGGGGCAAGGGAACTAAGGTTCGGCTTTAATACTCAGTCAGTGATGGCTGATTAGTGAGTATTTATTGTTTATCGACGCATATTTAGATCATTAGTCCCGTTGTAAAGCAATACGGATGCAACGTCAACCTACACGTCAGCTTTCGCGGATTCCCTCCTCCAGATATCTCCCCAGCGGTGCATCACCCAACCGAAACAAACAGTAAGCCTTCTAATGGTTTCCCGACTTGTGGAGTAGTTAAGTGATTGTGTATGTAAGGCAAGATGAGTCAAAGCTGAGAAAGGAAAGATTGCGTACTGACCGTTGCCAGTTTGTTACGGCATTGTTTCGGCTTTCGTTTAGTGAGTTTTAGAGGCATCATGGAACATTATCGATCAAAGCAACCAGCCACTAAAATTCTCCACCAATCTCTGTGATTGAATTAGACACAAATATGTAGGGGTAGTCTCAACAATCCGCAATCACGATGACTCGAAAACGAAAACCCCTCTGACATCAATGAATAATGATAGGAAAAAGTATACATTGCAGTTGATGATGGATTGTAATATGAGCTACCATCGAGTGAAATTTGCACATTTTGGACAATTGCATTTAGCATTGACCAGCATATTACAAGTTATTAAATTCTGTTTTATCTCGATCATAAATTGATAACAAAACAAAATTCGTTACGTTTTCTTCTATCTATCATTATATATAGTATTTATCATGTTACTCTATATTTAATATTATATATATTTATTTTACTCTATTTTATCTACTTGGCATTAAAGTGGAAAGGGTTCTTTTCGCAAGACTTTTGCTCCATAGCTGCGATTTATTTTGCCTCACTTATGTCGTAAATAAAGACAAACAAAGCTTTCTTACTTAATACCATGTAAGCAATTTAACACTAGTGAGGTAGCTAGGTGGAATTCAATCGCTGTGCGGAGAAGAATTCTAGTGGTCGGCTGTTTTTTCGTGATTTCTCCGAAATCTTATCAGATGGGCCACAGACAGCACGCCATCTTTCATTCCTCTTCCTTGTATCCTTCCCCCTCACTTTCACAATCTTATCCTTATACATGCTCTACTCTATAGAACGATTTTCCTAAGGATGAGCCAAAGTGACAGTTCGCGAAAACAAGTGAGCATCACATGCATTTCGGAGAAGTATCCCTCCGCCGCGACAGCTGTTCAGCCACGCCCCTTCGTAAAGCGCTAATGACTCCTGTGAAAACATCCCTATAAAGAAGCCTAAGAGTTTCGCTGAGGTATATGCACGTACGTAAGTCCGGGAAATATTTAAATTTAATTACGTATGTGGAAAATCTCTTAACATGCTCTCACAATCAGTAAAAGAAAACTGCCACGAATGTAAATAGAAAGAAAAATGATTTTAAGTCGGAAACACGTGCACCGGTACGCATCTCGCATTCAAGTCTCGGTTTTAAAATAAACATAATATTTATCACATAAAAAGTAAATTCTAAGTAATATATAAAGAAAAAAAGAATTTTTATAGAAGAGCACATTACACTGCACTTCCTAATATCAATTATCATTTCTCGTGGCGCACTATATTTTTGTCGGACAAGGACACCGCAAAAGGAAGAGTGGAAGCCATTTACAAGTTAGCCAACTGCAAACGAACGAATGCGTGAAGGGAGTCTAATGGGCACGAGTGCATAACGACCACCGAACCTTCAGTTATGTTGCCAGCACTAGCTGTCACTTTGGCTCATCCTAAGGAAAATCGTTCTATATCACACATGTCAGGAGACCATTCGGGAGCTTAGAGTTTGCCCGCTGGTGGTTGGGGAAAATATCGCAAGCCGACGTGGAGGTCACGGCCGGATCTCGCCATGGGGGCAAGGACACCGCCACCTTCCATGATGAAAAACATTCACTACACTTTAGGGTCTAATTACCCAAGTAACTGACGCGCCTAGAAACACGAAATAATCAAACAACTACAAGAATTTGCAAAATTACAAAGTGTTAAAGTTATCCTTACCATTGCTGGTACTGTTCTTAGAAACAAAAGTAAATATACATTAAATACTAATACAGGTTTTTGCGGAGAAATTGGTTTTGAAGATTTTTCGTTTGACTGAAGTATAACTTTCTAAAGCGTAAGGAAACTATTGTTTATTTTTAATTATTTTATACTTGCATAAAACCCACGAGCTGGTAGAACTTATGTTAATTGCAGAAGAACATTCACCTATAATACGATATTATAAATAAATGAAATGGAAACGACACATTACGAGTATTTTGAGCTTTAATCAATGGAAACCGTGTCGTTGTAATCCTTGGAAATGCCGGTAGATGGCAACACAATACTCTCTGAAACAGAATTTACCGTGTGGAGGTGGTCTTTTCTAAACGCCTCTGCTAATTTTACCTGGCTTCGTACATTGTTTACTGTATATTACTAGATCCTGACGACACAACTTCAATTGAACCCAAAATATTCATTTTAATGAATTGACTTCACGTGTTTTGTAAAAACAGTGTAGATCATGTAATAGAAGAGAGACTGAGCTTTGGTAATGTGTATTAAAATCATTTTTGAATTTTGTGTTATTTTTCCTGTTCGACACCAACCTCATATTTAAGCAACTGGGATCATGAAATATACAGTAATACACACAGCAAATTATATACTGTAATATATACGGTAAATATGTAGTAATATAAGTACTAAGCACTGCGTTGTATTATTATTTTCAGTGATACTATATTTTAATTATATAACGTTGTATAATTAAGAAATATCAATGATTCCAAGTAGATTGTTTCCCTCAAATTAAGTATTCTAAAGATATGTAATTAAAATTAGTATTCCACTATCATATGTGTAGAATTCGAGTAACCTCCGTTCGTCCGTCAGACACTCACTTTTAGACATCTTACGACCCCTAATTAGGGGCAGATGATGTGTCATTCTACACTCGCTGGTCTACTGGCGGGAAACTAACAAAACACAACTCAACCCGAATTTTCTGAGAACATTCTAAGGTAAATAAAAATACTAGTTTTGATTTTTTTAAACACCTAATAGAATTTTGGGAATATTTGAACCCTCCAATGCAGACTGCTTTGATTTTTCTCGCCAAGACAAAGGGATGTGCTCTACTTTTAACCGGATCATTGTAGAATTTTCTGGAAGTATTCTAAAAAAGTAAAAAATATCTTGTGTGTGCGTATGTGTGTGTGGGGAGTGTTAATTGCACATACGGTGGAGAAACACTGTAAACGATATTGTCTTTTGCATCCTGCATTTTAATATTTAATTCGAGGTTCTAGATTATCGTTCAGTTTTGTATACGAAATGGCTGCTATAAAAATTTATTTATCTTCAATTGTGTGGGCTCAATGTTTATTAGTGCATTCAGATGGAATTTTAAAAAAGTTTCATTGTGATATACCGTCAGAGGCGCCTAGTTCGTAATAGCTGCTGGGCTGCTGCCACCACCAAAGCAAGTCAGTATCTTTAATATATAAATCTATTATATTTCAATACATCGGATTTTGTTAGATTTTCTTATCAAACAATGGTGCAGTTCATAAAAGTTGGAGATCTAGAGTTTTTCACTCCTAAGCGCCTTTATATAGAGTGGTCTGTGGTTTGGGGTGTGCTGTTTTGAACGAGAAAGCTCGATGGCGCCACACAGCACGAAAAATTCATGTTGTTCGCATGCGCTAAAATTTGGCCATTTCAGCTTTTGAAGACAGCGAGATCCAGAGCTGCGAGCGGCCCTCACTACGCCTCACATATCTGCCATCTATCGCGTACTTTTCATACTAGAACATATTTTTCGTGTTTCCGGGCGAGTCAACTGCTTTGGTCATTAGTCCCGTAAGTGTACTGTATGTTTTTCTCTCGGGAGATGGCGGTGATCATCCCCGATGGATGGGGAGATCCGTCGCCGACCTACCGTCGGCTAGTGGGGTTTCCCCCTAACCAGGACTCTCCCACCAGCGGGGCACCGCCCCAGCCGGGACATGCTGTAAGCTCCCGACCGGTCTCCCGGAATACGTGGTAGTGTAGTGCATGTTAGTGTAAGTGTGAATGTGTAAGGGGAGAGGATAGGACAAGGAAGAGGAAGGAAAGATCGCGCGCAGTCCGTGACCCGTTTGTTAGGGTACTGCTCCGGAATTCGACTGGTGTTGATCGGAGAAACCACGGAAAACTACCGATGAGAGCAGCCGGCCGCTAGAATTCTCCTCCAGACAGTGACTGAATTGGACCTAACTGAAAACTAATGTCGAAAATCTTGCCTCCGTCAGAACTCGAATCTAGGACCTCCCGGTCAGAGGCGCTGCAGTGACGTCAGTTGATGCACTGAGCTACCGCTCCCGATGAAAATATATTATCAGAAGATCGCATAGTTAGTTATCGTAGTGCGATAACCGCAAAATGGAACTTAAAAGGGTAAAACTAGTGGTGCTACAGAATAGCACAGAATTTTTCCTACTAGTTAGTTTTCTAATCTTTTTAGTCTAGACTGCCCCAACACTCCCAGCAGCAAATTGTTACCTATCGGAGCCAAAATAAAATTTTCTTACATTTGCTCGGTCCTCTAATACCAGAAATGAAATATGCTTTTAAAAATATTACGGAAGAGTAAAACACTTGCATATGCAAATTTCCATTCAAAAACTTGGAGCCGTTCTGAAGAAAATGTCATTTCAAAGTTTCTGAAAATGCGTAATTTTGTGCTCATTTCTACAGAGAGGTTTTGAATTTTCAAGAAACTTCATTAGAAACAATTTGAATCACTTGTGTTCCAAAATGCAATAATTGTAAGTAAATGATCGTAATTTAAATTTTAACGATATGAGAAATACTATTTTTCAAACATATTTGTGATATTTCTTAAAACAAATAAAATAGCGTTAATGACATTTTATATAGTGCATTTAACATTAGGCGTCTAAAATTTTTAAAGAAAAAAAGGATTAGTTTCTGAGAAAATGTTGATCAGCATTTCGTAAAATTCGGAATTTTGAGATAATTTTCAAAGAAACGACGTCACATTTTAGGAACCTTTAAAATGTATAATTTGAAGCACTTGGACTCACAAAAGAAATAATATATACAAAATGGCAGTAATGTAAAAAATAATGACGTAAGAAATTATTTAAAAAATTAATATTGCGGGTTTTTAAAATCACACACAAAAAGCAAAACAATAAAAGAAAGTAGCATTTATGTCATCTTTCACAGTACATATAGAACTATCCATACAAACTAAAAATAAAATTTGCAGCTGCATTAGAGAAAATATTTTTAAAATTTGTTAATATTTCCTAGATTTCAGACACAATTACCCGAAAACCATTTATATTTTAAAACTTGAGGTGCTACAGAACGGTTTTTCTCGTAGTAATGTTTTCTAATTCTATCGATGTGCGTTACCTTTAAGGCCTTGCTCAATTCTTTGGCTAGCTGTCATCTATCGTCACCCAAAATACAAATTTTTGGGTCAATAAATGCAAACATTGGTCTGAAGACTAATATGCAAAATTTTATATTATAATTATTAAATTAAATTTATAATTGGAATACATGCCAATCATAACTAAATAAAAATTAAATGTAAATATCTAGGCCTTGTAGAGTTCATTTTTCTAACAAAATAGGCTTGGCAATAGTACAAAGTACTTGTGTGACAAAATATAGCGCGAGTAACTAAGGGTTAATGAAAAAACTAGTTTTGGACTACAAATTTCCTTTGAAGGAAAAATCTCTGTGTGCAATTTTAAAGTCGTAGGAAGACACCGAAAAAATTCAAACTTTTGCAATTCTTGAAAATTTGTAGTTGACTTTGAAAATCTGATCTATGCCGCGTTTTTAAGTGTATTTTACTCTATTCTTACAAGATATTTAAAGAAAAAAATTGAAGACCTTTTTGAAAAAAAAATTGAAAATATCCGGGGAACTTTATGAAAAGAACCCCCAAATTTTAAAGAATTGTTTTCAAACTTTCAAAGATTGAACGAGAGCCAGATGGACAGGTGTTTATTAATTTTTGGAAAAAATTGTATGTGTGGTTTCGGCGCTAGTAGTGATCACATACGGACGGACAGACGGACAGAGGGACGGACGGACGTTTGAAAAAAACAAAACTTTTTATGTATCAGGGGACCCCAAAATGTGTATTATCATTGAAATCTCGAAATCGATTTACCGCAGCATTACATACCTTTCTCTATACTACGTATATTACTCCTTATATACCTATGTATACGAGAAAATATCCAGAGGTGCTACAGAGTGGCACAGACTTCCTCTAGCAAAATTTTCTAATTTCCTTGGTGTGGACTGGCTTTATGGTCTTGCCCCATTCTCTGGCTAGCTGCCATGTATCGTCGCTCTAAGTACATTTTTTGACATTATCTCACCTTTTTGGAATCCTAATAGTAAAAAGGAAACATTACTTCAAGAATATTAAGGAAGAGTGAAAAAATCGTTCTGAATAGAAATTTTCATTGAAAAATTTGAAGCCGTTTTTAGGAAAACGGCGATTAAGGATTACTGTAAATGCGAAAATTCAAGCTCTTTTTCACACGAATCTATTGGGGTTTTCGAAAAACTTTCTTAAAACACTTTCACTCAGAAATGCAATTATGTATACAAATCGATTGAAATTCATATAAACGAGATCAGATCGCCAGGGGATTCTTCAATTTGGAAAAGATCGTATGGATGATTTAGGCGCTAGTAGTGTTCACGGACGGACGGACAGACAGGCAGAGAGATAAATATTGTTTGGCACTAAAAACAGCACTAAGGTAGTTGCGATTAAGATATCGTACCAATCCACTTAAACACTTTGCACAAGGGCACGCGGGCTCAAATGTATACGTGAATTCATGCAAAAAGTGCTCTTATTTATTAATTTATTTATTTATTTTACGTCAAAAAACAGTCAAAACTGTGTATGACGTGCTATGGGGAGAAGTAAATACGGTGCACGTTTTCAAAATTCTGTGATCCCTACACTGTCATATATTACTTGAATTTTGAATTAATTAATTTAAAAAACGCTTCGATGTAATAAAATCTATTTTCAAGGATAAATCAGCAATAAATTTTTGTCTCTTATCCATTATATCCTTTGTCAAGGAATAATACTTCCTGCCGCGACAACACGGAAACGATAATTTGAATAACTACATTTCCCACTGAATTCTAGAAGTCGTGCACAGATAAAGAAATTACATTTATGTCCAGAAGCAAAACAAGGGGCCATCTCAGCATTTGCTCAATGGATCAGGGAAACTGGACGAAACACATCATCGAGATGGTGGTCATTGACCCAGAAGCTGCGATTTGCTACATATTGTTTAGATTTGTACAGTCTAAATGGTAAATAATACATTAAATATCACTGTTAAAATTAATGTTACTTGCCTTGTGATGCTCAATATAGTCTCTAAATGCACAGAAACAGTTATGCAGCAGAAACGGTTTCACTTGGGATTAAACTTTTCGGTCGAATTTAATCGTTTAATGTCATCTGGCAAAATGTTGTAAAATAATGTACATGTATTGTATGTGAATTTTTTGTAATGATCTGTTGATACTGTCACCTGATGAATATGATTTTTACGTCGAGTGTTATAGTAATAGACATCGGCAGTTTCTGAAAATATATTCCCGTCCTTAAGCAAGTCATTTTTGACAAAAACCACTGATTCGTAAATCAACAGACAATGTAATGGTAAAATTCCTAGATTAATGAAGAGAGGCTTACAAGAATCACGTGGGGGGATTTGATTATTATTCGTACAATTCTTTTTTGTAATCTAAAAGTCTGGGAGCTGTAAGATGTATTTCCCCAGAATAGTATGCCATATCTCAAGCGTGAATGAACATTCGCGAAATCTACACAACGAGCAGTATGAAGGCTAACTGAATTTGCAAGAATTCTGAACTCGCAGCATAATGAACTTAATTTGTTCAAGTCATTTAATGAACGTTCCATTTGACATTTGTCTGAATTGAGGGAACTGAAAAATGTTGTTACCTTAACATCAGGCAATAGCACACCGTTCATTTTCAATGGAGTACCGAATTGTTTATTTGAAATGGAAAACTGCATTGAAAGAGTTTTAGTTTCATTTATTATTAATTTGTTATCACGGAACCAATTTGAAATATCTGATATTGTATTATTTAAGGTGAAGCAAAGTGAAGTACAGTGAAAATAAGCTATAAGTCTATTTAGAAAAAAACAGAAATTAATTAGAATTAGGATATCAACCACTAATTCTAATAGTAAATGTTTGTAATAGTTTCGTAATTGTTTTAATTCTAATTATAAGCATGTTTGTCACTGAGCATTAGCTCAAATCGAACTTTAATAAATATCTATCTATATTTACACTACAGGCGTAAGCAGCCTCAAAGAAGAGAGAGGGACTATTTCATCTCCGCGCCTCCTTTGCCGTCGAACTTTTCATTTACTCTCATAACTTGTATGAACCCCGCCTGTGGTGTCTGCTAGGTGGATTGAGTAGCTTAGCAGCCCACTACCGGACGCAAGCCCGAATAAAGGAGGAAGGTTCCTGAGTGAGGTTAGCAGCCTGCCCAGAGTAAAACAATGACACCGCTCAGAGCTCCAAGAATTTGTCTCGGATCAATACTATATGTAAGGCAACTCTGGCAAGAAAAAAAAACTATGAATTGGAAAAGGCAGAACATTACACGGATTGGAACATGGAATGTAAGATCGTGGAATGCATGGCATACGTTGCCTCACAGAATCTAAAAAAGGCACAAGAAATTGCATAAAAGGGTCATTACACACTCTTATATAGTGGACCTCAAAAACATCATAGAGAAAAGGAGGCGTAGCAATTATATTGCATAACAAATATGTAAATAACATAATTATTTCTCTGAAAGAATTGTATCTGTGAAATTGGCAAATAAATCCAAAACAATAAACATTATATCCTTATACATGCTAGAAAATAATAAACCATCTCAAGAAAAACAAAAAATCTATGATGACCTCCTAGAAACAATAAGCCGAATCGAACCTAGGAACCGGCAGTAATAGTGGGTGTTCTGAATGCCAGAGTAGGAAATCACATCATCCCGGGAACAAAGAACAGGTTCAATCACCATGATCTCAATGAAAATGGAGAAACTCTTATAGATTTCTGCATTGAAAATGAAATAAGAATAAATAATACTTTCTATGATCATAAAGAACAGCACAAAACTAAATGCATGGACACAAGAGGACAAAAATCCATTATAACTTTGTATTAACTAATAGGGAAATTCACCCATCACAGATTCTTGATGTAAGGAGCCAATCAGGAGCAGATACTGGCAGTGATCATAGCCTGGTATTAAGAAAACTACGAACGATCATTAGGAAGAAAAATATTGTAAAAAAAATCGGAATACATACAAAAGATAAACACTGAGGCACTAAGTGATGAACCTACCAGATATCTATATAAAAATAGACTGGATGACAAAATATCTCAAAATTCATTCTTGGATGAAGACAACGAAGAATTTTCTTGGCATAAAATAAAAACAAAAAATTATTCAAGCTGCTAAAAAAGCCACAGGAATCTTCCATTTTAACATAATAAACGAATGTGCACTCCAGCATAATGAACTTTTTTATGAGTAAAACCTTGCATGTTTGCTCGTGTGCTATTGTTTATGCCCATTCCTCAGGTTATTTTCTGTTTATTTTTCTATCGGAAGTAAATATGTCTCTGATGAAATATTCATTCCAGTCAGTTTTTGGAAAATATAGTACAATAGAATATCGTCTCTACATAACAGTAAGTCAATTTTCTATTCTCTTCGGATGTTTTGTACCGAATGATTTGCAAAGACAATATGGCTGTTGGTTGTCGTAGAGTGCCTTGCATTGCCAAATTATTAGAATGACGCGCAATCGTAATTTCCTATAAAGAACAATGTGCGGATCATATCACACTTTGAAACAAAATAAAAACTGTCTTTAAGCTTCGGCATGAATATTATATAGTAAATATTACTACTTAGATAATTTTAAAAGTCAGGAAAACCCGAAACAAAACATGTTTCATTTCATGTTTCAAAATGGGATAGGTATGAGTACCTACAACAGCAAACACACTTACCATTCATTCGCATAACTTCATGTAGTTCAATTCTGACAAAACTCAAAGAATGAAGTTTTGAGATACGTGTTTAAAATTTCCGGTGGCTATTAAAAATGACAGTATCACACGTTTAATAATATGCAGTAAAAGATTTCACGGGTGCTCTGGTAATAATGAATTTAAAAAGTTATAAAATAAAAGTCATTACTCATTTTTTTGTTTCGCCAGCAGTGCAACTCATACTGAATACATATAACACAGCATCTTGGTCGAGGAAGATGACGCTGAACCTGTACCAAAGCAGTAACGAGAATTTAATTTTCGTGACAACACGTTTTAATAATTATTTTTAATACTATATTGTTTTTGATATATCGTACTTTCACATTTTTAAGAAACAATTCTGAGTAATCCAAAACATGATTCTCACGGTTAAATCAATTCGTGATAAACGGCATTACATGGTTTGAATAGGATGTTATTGTTCTAGGTATTTCTTATAAAGAAGTGAGGAATAAAAGCACTGTATAACTCGAATCATGAATTTATTTAAGTTGGAAGGTTATTTTAATTACGAGCATATCTATAATACTTTCCCAAGAAAACAAATCAATGAATCATCATCCATCTGTGGTCGGAGCAGGAGTGGGATCGTTTACGATAATAATGGGATCAGTGGTGCAGCCAAATCGCCCAGGACGACACGGTCCACGGCGATGATGTGGTGAAGCGACTACCAAAGCCACAACGACGAGCAGAAGGAAAATCTGGGAAGAAAAACAGGCAATACATTAAAATACAATAATAAGTTGACAATGTGTTGTTCTAATTACATTGTAAATTAGAATACAACACATTAGAACACAATAATTTATAAGTAATGTTCATCAATTAGCGGTTATGATCGAACTCATTTCCTCTAAAATGCCTCATGGGCAGCCTGCTAGCATCCTGTAGTGTGGGCCCAGGTTCGATTCCCAATCGAGACAAAAATAGAGTTGGAGCTGTCCTTCCAAATCGTCTCAGTTTCTGTAGCTCTGGGACGGAGGAAAGCTCTGCCACGCCGAATTTGCTAGTTGCGGTGAATGAAATACGTGTTTGCCTCATGTCTCTGTTACCCCTTTCAAGCGTGAGAATTAAACTAGGCCCAGGTAAGGGCGACACCGTTAGCCAGCCGGCAAAGGCGGAAAATTGATAGATACATACATCTAGATCATTATTGTAAGCAATCGTGATTTGAAAGGTAGAGTATAACCAGTCAAAGTCAAACTAATACTTTCTAAAGACTGCCATTAGTGTCAAATTGCTACAAATTTTTCCTGCTAGGCGAGGTCATGTGTACAATTCTAACACCCAAGTTGTACTATTTAGAGTAGCGAAAAATCGACCGTGGCCCGGCAGCGTAATTTTGAGATTAACAGACGTGGCAGTCAAAGGGTTACTATGAATACAGTGAGTGTAAAAAGTATTCGTACACCTAAGGATTTCTACAAACAAAGTTTTCGTTGTCATACGTGTAACCAAGAGTAAAAAATCATCCGTCTTCAATCTGAAGAAAATATGTTGTATTTGTTTTCGTCGGTAACAATAATATTTTTCCAAAACACTCGTTTTATTTACATGTTTTTTGCGAACACAAAGCTTTTCCTTCTGTTGACTTCATTCACATAATATATTCTTCTACCTAGTCTTCCATGATAGCCACTTTGCCTCAAAAATTTCGCACAGTATTCTCACATACATTTATCTGCAATTCATTTTCAAGTTTACTCCGTACTTTTGATGCACTTATCGCGGATTTTTCTTCATTTTCCGTAGAATTGCACTACCTCATGCTTCAGTAACTTTCTTTCGACATCCAAGTTTTCTCACGTTGTCCAATGTTTTCCTTATAGTAAACTTATCAATGACTCCCAGAATGGTATTCCTTTGTTTAAAACCTTAAAAATTTCTCGCAACGATTTCCATAAACTGTGCCACTTGATAATGTTTCTCTTTCCCAATGGCGTTTCTTTTCTTTTGCAATCCATTTCTTCTTTTCATAAAACACACAGACGTCTATCAATTATCTACCAAACAGTATGCAAGGCAACTGCTGTCTACCCTTTCTAGCGTCACAAATTTCCCACAGGTGAAGCGGAGAGCTAAAACCATTGTCTTTGCTGTTCGAATACTTTTGGCTTCCTGGGATTTCACATTTCAGGAAGTTTAAAAAGTTCTATCTGCTTTATACATTTTTTTCTGTTTTTGTCATTAACTTTTCCGTACACTTAGATTAATACTATTATAAAAATTTGTATTGATTATAAGTTAATTATTGCATAATATTGCATAATAGAATGAACTGTTAAAATGCACTGGTGTATGAATACTTTTTACACTCACTGTAATATCCTTCCAGTAATAGAAGGAAGGTCGTTCAGAAACAGTTGGACAAAATTGTTGCTGCGGTTTTCATAAAATATAATAACATTATCAAACCATACCTGTCAGTATTTTAAAATATGTAGAATTCGTTTAAGGAATTGAACATATTACATTTGATCTCCGCTGTTTTCTATTAGTTTCAGGTCTTTCCCGAAATTTTGAATTATATTTTTAAACTAGTTTCTAAACATTTTCAACTTTTAATACATTGCTTAAAAATGTAGCGCGAGTTTTACAAATAGTTTACATGTGAATGTTTACGAAAAAAAATTTTTTTTCTTTTTTTGGATAATTTTACTGAAACATTATGGCCGTCCGGTAAATGATTTAAATACATAATTGCCATTAATAAACATTCAATAAGTTTCGAGTAAGAAATGCCAAATTTTCACATGGGTCTCGTTAAGCATACTGGCACTATGCATTCGCAAATTAATTTCGGAGGGTTTAATTGAAACAATGATATAAAATGTTGAATTATTGGATAAAATATTCTAAATAACTGCACATGCATTAGAAGCGAATGTTGAGAATAATACTTGTGATAGGTTCTTTACTTGCATTAATATAATTTCAAATGTGTAACATTAACGAATATAATAGAAGATGTAAAATGTTATAAAAAACTCACCAGAAATGCCGTCTTCATGGTGATTCTTTCTAAGAACGTTTGGTCACCATGAACTAATGTCCACTTCTTTTATACCCAAAGATTGAAGGCGTACCTTCCGGTTAAGATAACCCTTCTAGATAATCATTTCGTGTGGGTAATGTTGACTCTGCAGTTTAGACGATGGCTTTTCCGCCTAGGAAGTCCCTTATGTATAAAGTAGTCATACAGATTATGAACGTATCATAAGAGCACGTCACATATAAAGTGATGGCAACTGTCACTACATACTCAGTGGACTGTTTTCGGCTGGATATGAATGCTTATGAGACCCTTTGAAATCATCTAACATCTCAAGTGTGAAAATATAGCTCAGTTGAAAAACTGACATTTTTGTTAAAATTCCAATAATTGCGTAGATTCCGTTCTTGTGTTCGATCTTTCTTCGTTCTTACATTGCGATGATCTTACGTTAACAAATTTCAGAACTAAATATAAATATTATTGATTAAATTAAGAAAAAATAATTGAGTATAAATATGATACATTACATATCATCTTTGGTTAGAACTCTTGCTTCTCAATACTTTAAGATAGGTCCCAACTTTCCAAACCATTTTTCAACCACTTCTTGTGGATTGGATGCTTTTTTCATAATTTAATTCAATGGTAGATCTGTATATTACATCATTTACATTTTAAAAATCCGAGTAATTGTAAATGGCTCTAAGATGAGGAACAGTTTTGACATTTCAGTGATTTTGAATTGCGTTCACCCAAACTTCTTGGTATGCACGTAGTCGTACGTGAGTCATTAGATGTTTGTCAAGGGTGCTTAAAGGACATGTCATGTTTTTTAAGAGCTTTGTCACTAGTTTTAATGTGAGAGGAAGTGAACTCAATACTGATAAGCATTATAATAGGTAACACTCACGAGGGCATTTTGCCTATCTAGAGCTCACTTATTTCAACCTAGACACAAACTCTTTTTATTATTAATTAATGATGTATATATTGTTTAATTTTGGCCTCAGAATGGCAAAGTTATATCTGACATTTTTGGTGAAAATGTTTTGACATGTTCGAACTCTGTTGTTAAATCTACAATATACTAGAGTAGATTTTGAAACAGTTTAGTAAACAACCTATGAATGACGTAGCATTTGCGTATCATTTTTGAACATTTCGAAACTTTCAAAATTTCCTCAAAATCAGATAGAACCTTTTTATTCTCAGATCGAATAATGTAAATAAACGCATCCAATGTATACTACTCCTTAATCTGATTACTCGTATTCTTATTACTCGTACCAAAATATATAGAAGACATTAATGAGCATCATCTTCAATCAATGTTAATTAATGTCAAAAAATGTATTTATTGTTGACATGTATGAACAGACTGTAAAAAACATTTAATAAAAATACATATTTTTATCATTTGTTATTATTAAATGTGTTCTTAATAACATATTATTTGTTTTTATTTATTGCATTTATTATATATATTGTATTGATATATAATATTTTATTATAATTTTTATTTTTACGTCTTATAAGAACAATCAATGGTTTAATCAAAGTAGCTGCCGGTTGATAATATTCCTCTCTTGTAAATCATCATGTCTCACATTCTAGGTCCAAATAATGTGATCAGATCCATTATTCTGGTCATACATTATATTTTCCTGGTGAATTTGAACCGAATTCGTTTTGAATGAAAAGTTAATTGATTTAGAGTTTTCCAGTCAGATTCAAAGAAGAAAACCCAACCCCCGAACTCTATTTACAACATTATAGGCACGTTTGTGCAAAATATTTTAAACTTAATATTTAAATACTTCGCCAAAATACTTCTAAAATACGTATTTAAATACATACTCAAAATACATTAGGTTGTGAATAGCTAAATACATACGTATTGGAAATACGTATTTAGGGCCTTAAAAACTAAAAGGTTGAGGCCAAAGCCCTCAAAGAAACGTTCTTCACGTCTCACACAATTCATTGATTTTCTTGAACATTCTATTTCATTTTTGCTGGTTCGACGCTTCTCGTTTCTACCCCATCTGTTTATAACCTGTAGAATCTGCAACGTATGTAAAATGAAACTAATTACTTGTTATACTACGTGATTTAATGACATGGGGGTACCTCTCTCCTCAGTAAAAACGTCATGTGAAAATAGTTTGTATTGTCAAGGGTGTATTGTATTGTCAATTACAAGGATGTATTGTCAATTACAAGGAGACAAATAGAACAAGTGATGGAGGATAACGAGGCCTTGAAGAAAAATATATATTACAGGCCTAATATAGAAATCGAAAAATAGGGAAGTTGGTGGTATTTAACATGCGAGAGTTCTCGCACAGGTACGCTATTTATCTTTTATTGAAACAATTTATTGTAATTGCCAATTACAATAAATTACTAATTGACAGTCCTAAAATTCTGAACAATAACTTATAAGTCTAACTCAAAAAAGTGGAATTTCCTTTTACAGCAACGAGTTTTTAAACTTTTACAACATCTCATCACACAGTAAACCCCTACTTGGCGAATGTATAAAACTCGCAAAGGAAAACTGTCGTTCAATTGGCGCGAATTAACGTGAACTAGTCTTATAAGTAGAAGTCGGACATGAAGGAACTACAAAGATAGAAAATAGGCAGGCAAATAGACACTTAAAATCTCAAAAATAGGTAGGGAAATGCGCATTATGGTTGAATAATATTTAATTTTCTACGCAATACGTATTACACAAAGAATGAACACAATTCTCTAAAAAAATCGATTTTCTTCGATTGTCAAAACATATTGTGGAGTTAGATAATATTTCCTAAGAGTTGACTTGTGTGGAATTTTATATTTTGATGATTAAACTGGTTGAATGTTGGATTTCAATTTTTTAAAATGCAATTTTGGCGGCATCACACAAGTCAGTGTTAAAATTCTTCCTTGTCTTCATCTTTTGACTGCATTTGCTGAAGTAGGTTTGAATAAATTTTCTCACTTTTTTCGCATTTTGTGTACGAGTTGCAGTGTCTTATGTTGTAGCAGATATTTTTTGCACATTTATCATCTTTTCACAACACTGGCAAAAAATACATTTCTAGTCCGCCGTGAATCTTCTCCATAAATCCACTGTTTTAGTAATGCACTTCTTGAAACTTTCTCTTTTGGCATTGTAGCAAGTATATTTAACACCAACAACAAATCTTTTGATCTGGCATGCACCAAACTTTGAAACCAATACAAAATTATTTAAGAAAACTCTGTGTAATTATACCTTCTAAAAGCGAAAGTAGTTGGGAGTGCAATTTTTGAAGAGAGTTGATGAGTGTGCTCAAAAAACGTGATATATCACATTTTGAGGAAACACAAGTTACCTGCATTATCGACTTCCTATCATTGATAGCTACATGTGAGTGTAAGAAGTTTTATTGTAAGCCAATATACGGCAGAGTTATCTCCTATGTTGATATTACACATGGAGCTGTTTTAACATTGACATCCTGGATTCGCTCGGCAGCAGTTGTCGAGGCAACATTGTGTGCCCCGCTTAGTAGAGCCCCGCGGTCTGTGATTAATTTGCGTGTTTTCATCGAACTTAAGAATTTTAAGTGTCAGTGTAAAGTGAGCAGTCTACTTGAGTACATTTAACTGTTCTGATTACTATTTTCCTGTTTCTCATTGTGAATAGGGAAGAGGAAATAAATGGCTGATACCGAAGCGGCTATCCGGGAGCAGGCCTCTGACTACAGAAGCCAGCCCATTGAAGGAAACGACACCGGCCGTCCAAGTAACAACAGCGTTTTTCTCAATGCCATGTACCCGGAGAAGGAACAAGGTATTATAATTGAAGGCAAAGACCACATCACATCCCTCGAAAGGTACGTAGAAGCTTTAGCAACGATTGTTCCGCCTAGTCACATCATGTATGCTTCAAAAATTTAAGTTAACAAGGTGTGCGTTTTTTTAAGCAGTAAGCAGTTAGTGGATGAATTAACAGAGAAGTACAAGACTATTAATATTGAGGGCTTCTTCCAAAATATTCGGTCTATTGTAAGTAGATAGAAGCGTAAAGCGTATTTCAAATGTTTATCCTATGATCCCTAATGCAGTAATTGAAGATGACCTAGATAAACTAAAAGCGATACGCAGTTCGCAAGTGTCATTTCTAAGAGCTGGTTTTGGTAAAGAGCAGTTCACCCATATCTTAAGTTTCCGTAGACAGGTCTTCGTACCGGAAGATTCATTAAGTAAGATACCCAAAGCCATACTGTTCACATACAAATGAGAAAGAAACTGGATTTACATGTCAAGCGGAGTCATTCAATTCTTTCACTGCAAGGAAGAAGGACATATTGCCAAAAACTGTAAAAATATAGGAGAAATTAACCCAAACCATTCGGAAAACATAATTGAAAACAATACCCTTGAAAACAATAGCCCCTGAAAACAAACGAAGAGAAAAGGTACCTAGCTACCATGATTTTCCTCCACTCGAACAAGGCAAGCCTGTTAAGAGAGCCTTATCACTAGTATTCGCTGCAACAATTCAAGTGAACTTCAGGAAGAACAATTCAACCGTTCCCGAAGAAAAATTAACGGTGGGGCAAAACAAACTAAGAGAAAGAAAAGGAAGGTATTCAGGGAGAACACCGTTAGTAGCGGCAGCAATAAGAAAAGCATAGGGGAGCAACTAGCCCCAGCGAAAGAAAGGATAGAAGGGTCCAACAATGTACTAACGTACGAGTAACTAAAAGACTTTCTGGAAAACACTTATGGTTTAAGTAACTCCCTTCAAATATCTCTCAGTTACACCAAAAAGACAGCTAGTATAATTGAAATGCTCAAAAAAATACACCCATTACTCTCTGACAGAGGAATAAAATCAAGATTTACCAGAATTATGAAAAAACTTAGGGACCCAGTCCACATATAATCTTCAAAAGAATCGTCCGACAACAACGAATTAATAAGTGAAGGTCTTCAAACATGAAGATTAGAATTTTACAATTGAATGTGAACGGTTTTTACACTAAATTTGAATTTCTTCAGAAGATTCTAAAAGACGAAAACTATGATGTACTGTGCATCTAGGAAACCAACTTCAAAAATAAGTACCATTTTAATATAAAAGGTTATCAATGTTTTTATAAAAGCAGAGTGATGTGTGCAAATGTCAGTGGCGGTGTTGCGATCTATGTACTACATTACTCGATCAAGTGTAGTGAACGCGCCATTACAAGTAACCTAGACGTATGTGTGATAATTGCTGCATATTGGCGGTAGTAGCTTTCATCTGTGTCATTCATACATTCCTAATGCGTTTCAGCTAGAATCTCGCCATCTTGACAATTTATACTCACAAATACCCTAGGTATTTGGAAGGAAGAGTTGAAAGCAGTTGTCATGGGTGGCCAAACCGCAATCACAATATTAGAGAAAAGTGTTCCCGGGTCCCTCAAATTACCTGCGTGCTGTCGACGACGAAAAATTTACCCTCTAGCTTGGAGTAGGCGAGTGAAGAGTCGCCCCCGGGCCTCGCTCAGAATGGCTGGTGAGGGCGCAGAGCGGCAGTGGCCGAGCGGATGTCGGGCGGCGAATAGAAGTCGGAAGCGGAGGCGGCGACTCAAAGGCGCCGCGGCCCTCGACGACTGCGGCTAATTGCGTCGCGGCGCCCAGCGGACTGGCGCAGCTTTGGGGCGAAGTGCTGACGCTTGCCCTCCCCGCCCTCTCGCCCGCCCTCTCGCCCGCCCTCTCGCCCGCCCTCTCGCCCGCCCTCTCGCCCGCCCTCTCGCCCGCCCTCTCGCCCGCCCTCTCGCC
>BLKR01011285.1:0-35201 GCA_011170035.1 Teleogryllus occipitalis
ACTACACCGGCAAGACAATATCGCAAACCCGAACTACACCGGCAAGCCAGTATCGCAAACCCGTTCTACACCGGCAAGCCAGTATCGCAAACCCGTACTACACCGACAAGCCAGTATCGCAAACCCGTACTCCACCGACAAGCCAGTATCGCAAACCCGTACTCCACCGACAAGCCAGTATCGCAAACCCGAACTACACCGGTAAGCCAGTACCGCAAACCCTCCACCGACCGCCGCGACCCGACCCGCAGGCCACATCGGATATCGGCGCAGCAGACGCACCGCTGTTCCCACGGAGCCACCGCGGCCGGTCCTCCTCTCGCGTGAAACGTCGCAATTAACGGCGGCGGCACCACCTCCGTCTTCTTCGAGATAACGAGAAGCGGAAGCTAGCGAATGAAACTGGGACTAAAGGTCCAGGCAGCGGCGCGAAATTGCAAGCCGTCGTCGCCAGCAGGTTGCCGAACCCGACGGGCCCGCGCTCCGCTCTCGTCTTATTGTTCATTAACCCTTCGCTTGTAAATACGCGTATTTATCACGGCCTGACAAGGGCTGGGCCGGGCACGCGTGGTTCTGCCAGGTTTGTTTCGGGGCGAACTCTTATTACGGCAGTTAACACCAATATCAGTCTGTGTTTATATCATTAATTTTATGGCGAAGTGGACACGTGTGAATTAACGAAATGGCTGCTGCAGTGTTTACGAAAACGTTTGCTCTAGATTTTTTGTGACTATTACAGTGATGTAAGTTTTGTTGCTTTTGTAACGTCTTCCATTTCCTTGCTTTATTGTTCTTGTTTTGCTATTTTTCAAATGTATTCAGTTTAAATGTAGAATTTCCTTGTGTTCGATAACTCAAATTTCCATTCACCAACATGGTCCTGTTAATAATTTATATAGCTAGGCGACGACGTTGCGAGAGTTGTAAGGGAACTATTTTTGTGAAAAAGTTTGCTCTATATCAGGAATTTCCAACTTTTTTCTTTCATCGACTCCTTTTAATACAATTGTTTGCTCCATCGTCCCACTTACTTTATACTCTTTAATACATCTTCATCCACGATGCAAAGAATTGCTCATAATTTTTTGAAAGATAATTTCGTACACCGATATTCTTTTAAATATCTCGATTTTCAATAATCGAAGAAGTTTCCGCTTTTTAGAAGCTGAGTTTCTCAAGTTCATTTAAATGCAAAGGTTATAAAATGCTGAGTGTTTCTTTTTTAAAAGTAGCCTTAACATTTTTCAGTGCATATTCCAGAGAGTGTATTCGTACGGTTTCAATTCGTAGTTAAATGCGTAGTTTTAATTTCTTGAGCATCCTATCGCCTAAGGGTGAACGACAGATCGAAAGAAAAGGAGCGGAATAGATGATTTGCCTTGTGTCAGAAAACAATTAATTAATCTCAGTATTTTTTGTAATCAAAGGGGCGTAGATTATACTGTCCAGGCGCCGGTTCTTTTTCGGCTATTGACCCCCAGTCGAGCCCTTGATCATCATTGACCTTCTTCAAAATATCATCGGACCCTAGGAGGTCTACGTATGGCAACGCCTGCACTTTATGAATATTATTCGGTTGATTGATAGATTTTTTCGTGTTTCCGGGCGCGTCAACTGCTTTGGTCATTAGTCCCGTTAGTGTAGTACATGTTTTTTTCTCGGGAGATGGCGGTGATCTTCCCCCGCTGGATGGCGAGATCCGGCGCCGACCTACCGTCGTCTAGTGGGGTTCCCCTTAACCAAGACTCTCCCACCAGCGGGACACCGCCCCAGCCGAGACAAGCTCTAAGCTCCCGACCGGTCTCCCGGAATGTGGGGTAGTGTAGTGAATGTTAGTGTAAGTGTGTGTGTAAGGGAAAAGGATAGGACAAGGAAGAGGAAGGACAGATCGCGCGGTCCGTGGTCCGTTTGGTAGGGTACTGCTCCGGCATTCGCCTGGTGTTGATCAGAGAAACCACGGAAAACTACCGATCAGAGCAGCCGGCTGCTAGAATTCTCCTCCAGACAGCGATTGAATTCGACCTAGCTGAAAAGCTAGTGTCGAAAATCCTGCCGACGTCAGGACTCGAACCTAGAATCTCCCGGTCAGAGGCGCTGCAATGACGTTGCGGTAGTTGATGCACTGAGCTACCGCTCCCGGTAATATTATTCGGTATTTCTGAATGTTATTCGAGTGATGTAACTCACTTTTGCTGTAGGGTTTACTTCATTATCATCTTCGGGTTTGTATTCTTGTTTACATATTTGTTTTCTCTCTGTTTGAGCTTAATTTTTAAGGAGCTTGAATGAGGTTTTACAACAATTATTGGATATTTAGCCCCGTACACATAGAAATATCTTTCGCAATATGTGAGCTCTATTTATATATGTTTAAATTAGGAGGTATTCCCTTAATTCAAATATTTAATTTGTGCTCACTTGGTGGTGTACGTTCTTTATGAAGACTTGATCTGCTTATTTTCAACATGGCAGAATGTATACATGCATGAATCTGAATCCTTATTTTGTTTTCATTCTAGTCAATTCTTGCCATCATTGATTGACAAAATTGCACTCACTATCACATGTTAAATACATTCTATGTTTGATACTTTCTTTCTCATCTGTACCCGAAACAAGAAAAGAATAAAACTCAATGGAACTGAAGAGAATAAAATATTGAGACCTCAACCGCGATGCATGGAAACAAAATATATAAATACATTTATTATTAAATAATGTAGTACATTTATATACATATACAATATTACAAATATATTATAAAATTGTGAATTCTGGGTATAGAATTCACATGGGCAATACGGTACATTCCGACAATCGTACCTTTGTAACCAATTTTCCGAATTCGCAATTTTTTTCTTTTAGTAGACGTCACTTTGCAATTCTGCTCACTTTCCCTCTTAATGCATGTGACACATATTCACAAATGTCGAGTGAGTAAATCAATACTGTAAGCTGTGGTATTCTCTAAGTTGCACAATAAAAGCCAACTCACGCGGGGTAACGAACGTAACAGTCATGACGACAGCATGAACACACATTGCGCACACTAGGTATTGTTTTTGTCATCT
This sequence comes from Teleogryllus occipitalis, assembly GCA_011170035.1. NCBI lineage: Eukaryota > Metazoa > Arthropoda > Insecta > Orthoptera > Gryllidae > Teleogryllus > Teleogryllus occipitalis. The sequence continues at coordinate 3,072 of BLKR01011285.1, forward strand.
ACAAAATTTCTCACACCTGGCGTCGTATGTGATGTTACTTTACAGTTTCTTCGTACTTGTTTGGATTACGGTAGTCGTATTTTTCAAAGGACACACAGCCGTGAAATAGTTAACTACCAGGTAAAAGTGACATTTTATTTTGCGAGTAAAAAGGTTGCGTCATGAGGCCGACAGACCGATACATTATTGATATTGTTTTAACAAATAGCCATTTCAGAAATTGTTTTAAAGTTACAATATGGCATTTAAGATTCAAAGCGTGAACCACAAAGAAGTGTGTTATATTTTTTACAATTCCATTACGGCATTATTTTGTATATGAGTGACTTAATGGTTTTGAGGCGAACATTTTAATGCACAAACACACCGAGAAAACAATATGTTGCAAATAGATTTGATATCCTTATTACCTGTTCATAATACGGCTGAAGTCCAAATCTGGCTAATTCCCTAATTAGCCGATTAATAATATCTAAAATGGATGGAAAAGTCCGAAGTAGGACGAACTTCAAAGGATACTTCAGGTATAACAGGATTAAGTTGACATTAGCCAAGACGAGGTGGCTAGGATAGGAGAATTAAGTTACCGAGGAATAACAGATAAGTGGTAAAAGAGATGAGACTGCTTGTGAAAAGTTTCTAAGGCTAGTGTAAGTATGTAGTTTCGAGATTCGGTTTTACTGCTGTGTCGTTTTACTAAAGGTCAGAAAACCATTTCGTCTTCACAAGCTGGGTCCTTTATTATTAATCTTCTTTACCCACTTTTTCAGTATTTTCGAAATATACATTTTTACAATAAAATAACTAAACAATAATATTTTTTGACGTACAGATCACTGATTGATAGGAAAGCTTTACTGGAAATAACGCGAATTGAGAGGCGGTGGCATTATGGGAATTCAGCGCACACTTAATTGCCTCAAATCGTAACTTCTTCCATTTCGATTTAAACGTTGTGCAAAAACACTTTTTCTACTCCCATTGTATAATTCTGTCATTTGAGGGCTGCAACCCGTTGCATAATGATACTCATTACGATACAGATTTCATTATGATGCAGATTCTTGACCAATCACAGAGAAGTTTACAAATCAAGTATTTACACTTAATTAATCATTGAGAATATTTATAATAAATGTGCTGTTCCATTGTGAACATTGAAATTACGTTTAATATTATATTTTGATTGTCAGTTTTAATTTCTTTTATTATCAGTCATTTTTACGTGGAATATTATTAAAAATAAATTGGATCGTAATTTCACTTTGATCCTATTTCACCAGTGCAGTGGTAGCGGAAGAGGGAAGATTTGACTGACATTAAGATTGATTGATTGATTTTTTCGTGTTTCCAGGCGCGTCAACGTCTTTGGTCATTAGTCCCGTAAGTGTAGTGCATTTTTTTTCTTGGGAGATGGCTGTGCTCTTCCCCCGCTGGATAGCGAGATCCGGCGCTGAACGGAGAAACCAAGGAAAACTACCGATCAGAGCAGCCGGCCGCTAGAATTCTCCTCCATACAGCGACGGAACTCGACCTAGCTGAAAAACTAGTGTCGAAAATCCTGCCGCCGTGGGGAGTGAGAACCTAGGGCCTCCTGGTCAGAGGCGCTGCAGTGACATCAGTTGATGCGCTGAGCTACCGCTCCCGGTATGACGTTAAGATCAGATCGCAAGTTATTTTGGGTTATATATTGCTGACGTGTCCTTAAAATCCAGCCAATTCTTTAGTTTGAAATGTCTAGTGAATCAGAGGATGAGTTGGCACCTCCAGAAATGAGAAAAAGCGAAAACGTGACCTGAAAATTATTGACGCAACTTTTGTACTCTCTCCGGCGAACTGGTGAACCAAAGCCACCTGCGGCAGGTAGGGTAGCTCTGCGCTAGGTGGCCTTGGCTGAATTCTGCCTGTCAACTGCCACGAAACGATTCAAAGTAAAAGTATAATTTATAAAAGTTACCATCAGTCGTAGAAAAAGTACCGTATGAAACTCGAGGTAATGATACACTCGTGTAAAGCTTACGATACGAGCGAGTATCGTAATATCACACTCGTGTATTAATACCCATCATTACATCATCGTTTCATAATGTACTACTGTAGACTTGTACATGCTGTACGTTAAGCGACCGGCAATGGCGCTGATATGTCACAAGAATTACATCACAACGCCTGCGAAAAAAATTTCTGAGCAAACAAAATTTCTGAGTAATTCTGTGAAGAACATTTGTTGCATCTCGTAAATATTATTTAAAGTAAGTACCATTAAAATCGATGAAATCGGCAAACAATTCATTAAAAATAACGTAAAACATAAAAAAACCTTATTAGTTGAAATCGACAAAAAATTCAAAATAATGACCTATAAAAATGGTTCATTTCCTTTTATTATAACATAAAATGAATTTCTGTACTAAACGGCATTGTTCTAAAGTGAAAAAGATATTTCATTAAAATACGCCCCTTAGTCAACGCCTTGTGGCTCTCGCCATGCAATTCAAGCTCCCTGGAGGGCTGGCGCCTTCTTTCAATCAGGCTGCTTTGGAACTGCCTGGCGTTCTTCACCACTCAAAGCTGGCATTGTCGGGCGTCTGGCGCGCTCCCGGGGAGATCGCGTGAATTACGAGTATTTAAAGTGCTTTTTTAACTTTGGCATTAAACAATGTGTTATATCGTAAAGTTAGTGAACTACAATTGATTTTTGTAAAAAATACATTACATCGGTAATTAATTAATCGCTGTAGTTATCGCGTTGGTTCAGAAAAAGGAAAACAGAACAAAAAAGAAATGAGTTTATGTCTACTTTTTGACAGAAGATTCCCATTACTTTTAATTCCGTTCACGGCAGAAACTCATCACTAACAATTCCGAGATAGAAATGCGAGTACACACATACATTCATTCATTTACTCACTCACTTCCTCTCCCACACCCACCTACAATCCATTAGGCTGACCGACGTCCAAATTTACGAGCTGATGGCCACGTTCTGTGTTAAACAGCATTCCTGAGAAATACACACACACCGTGTGAACTCAAGCGACCTCCCGCTCTTCACAGCCTTCCATCTCGCGTAAGACCCAAGGAGACCCTTCAGGCGCTTATTGGGTTATGTTATACGCCTGCTCCGCCACCCCTGCACAGCCTACAGTTCGAAAGGCAACACGAAAATCAAAGGAGAGAAGAAAATCCTCAACGAAAACTTCGAAACACAAAACAATAATAATAATAATAATAATAATAATAATAATAATAATAATAATAATAATAATAATAATAATTCTCCCGTTAAATAAAGCGTAGGCCAAAAGGCAAAAATCGAAGGAAACAAAAAAATCCACACGGAAAATTAAAAACAAAAATCAAAAAATAATAATTCTCCCGTTAAATGAGACCAGAAAGGGGCCAGAAACCAAAAATAGACGCAAAGAAAAAAAACCACAACGAAAAAATCGAAATAAAAATATCCCGTTAAATAAGGAGTAAGCCAGAAGGCAAAAATCGACGGAATGAAAAACAATCCACGACGAAAAAATCGAAACAAAAAGAAAAAAATAATATTTTCCCGTCAAATAAGGCGAAGAGCAGAAAGCAAAAATCGACGCAAACAAAAAACGAAAAAGTCGAAACAAACGCAAAAAAAATTATAATTCTCCCGTTAAAAAAGGCGTAGGCCAGAAGGCAAAAATCGCCGGAAAGAAAAAAAAATCCACAACGAAAAAGTCGAAACAAAAAGCGAAAAATAAAACAAAATAAAACAAAATAAAATCGCGGTGCGAGGAGCGTCGTGACCTGCTACTTGGCGCTGCTAATTAAGGGGCAGCGGCGGCCGGCGCCGCGGTGACCCCCAGCGCCGGGCGAACAAATTGCTAACAAGCTGCGCGGCGCCCGCGAGGAGTTTGTTTTGCGCTGATACCTCGCGCCCCAGCTCCTCCGCCCGCTGGTTGGACGTCTCGGATACAGCGGCGGCGGCTGCACAGCCCGTACGTTCAGGAGCGTTACTTCGGGGGATGAGCGTGGGCAGATCGACTCTCCGGAGGCACAGCGTCGGTAGACAGTGCCGTTAGATTTATTTCGTTTACGTCAAAAATAATTAAAGACGTGACGTGCTACGGGGTGAAGTGAATTCTGTGCATGTTTTCGTAATTCTAGGATCCCTACCCTAAGCCATATACTAGTTGAATTTTTAATACGGAAAGAAAATGTGCGTTTTTGCAACGATTGTTAACAAAAAGGGTCAGTAGGCAGTGTCGTTAGGTTGATTTATTTTACGACAAAAAGAGTTAAAAACCGTCTGTGACGTCCTACGGGATGAAGTGAATTCTGTGCACGTTTTCCATATACCACTTGAATTTTGAATACAGAAAGAAAATGAACGTTTTTTTGCAAGGATAGTTAACAAAAAAAATATTCACTCCGATGTAATAAAATTTATTTTCAAGAGTAAATCAGCTTTAAATATGGGCTCTTATCCCTCATCATGTCCTTCATGAAGGAATAATACTTCCTACCTCAACAACATGGAGAACGATAATTTGAATAACTATATTTTCCACTAAATTCTAGAAGTCGTGCACAGATAATGAAGTTACATTTATGTCCAGAAGCAAAACAAGGGACCATCTCATAATTTGTTCAAAAGGATCAGCAAAACTGGACGAAAAACCTGATCGAGATGTGGGTCATTGACCCGGAGGCTGCAGTACAATACTTGTTACATGTTGTTTACAATTATACAAATAATGGCAAATGGCAAATAATATATTACATATTACAGTTAAAATTAATGTTAATTTCCTATTTATGCTCAGTAGAGTCTCTAATTGTATAGAAAGATTTATGCCGTAGAAACGATTTTACTTGGGATTTAAACATTTCTAATGAATTTAATCGTTTAATGTCATCTGGCATCGATTGGGTGTCGCCAGGACGAAACGTTACGACCATGATGCAATGACATGGGTGAGCTAGTGCGCAGCCTCTCGGGCTTCCACCAATGAGCTTCATGCACCGGTTTGCGTCACGATATTAGCGGGAATTTTAAATGCAGCCAGATATCGAAATTATCTCGAAATTAATATAAAGCATCTCTTTTAAATATTGCATCTTGTACACCTTCGTGTTTTTTTTGGTTGGTCACCGTTGTAAATTGTCACTTTATGCATGTTTCAAAATGTTTCTCGCCACTTCTCGCTCTCTATACAACATGGCGGCCAGCGTCTGGTCTGGCTTTTCAAACGAAGAAGTGTCACGAAGCGCCGTGGTCACGTGGTTCATGGCGTGTCTGGTCCTGCGCAGAACGAGCAAAAATCGGTGCGCCCGAGTAGCTCACCCATGTCTTTTCATCGAGGGTACGATGATTGCTGGTAGGTCCAGTATAGACAAGTTGAGTATTAATAGGTCGAGTAGGATCAGTAACGGTCGATGGAATCTACGTCCTTGTAATTCCAGCCAACATTACATGAACTTAGTTCGAACCTCAGTAAATAGAACCGTGTTGTTTTCAACAAACTGTTCACATTCTCAATACATGCGAACAGTCAGCTTTTTAACATCTGATCGTCTAGGGAGTTTTAGCGTCAGGCGTAAGGAGGCATCCTTAAATTCTATTGATCACGTGACTAACGATTTTATACGGTTATAATGAACTACGTTCAGAAGAGTTTTAGCAATTGCGACATTGCGTTAGGCATTATAACTACAGAAACGTTTCAAGCGTTGACCAAAGAAGTTGCATAATATATCAGAGAGTCTACCGTAGCGGTGAGACTTTTAAACCACGAAACGATACAAGAGTATAATAAATGTACATTGTGTTTGGAGTCTTAGATTTTGTGGACCTCTGCGATGAGTATGCAGTCTGGAATTTTCAATCGACTGTTCTTGAGAACGTAGGAAATATTTTCAAACAGCGTTCATTATGAGATAAGATATAAACTATCCCAAAGATATGATTTCAACTTCTTTTTCGCAAATTTCCTTCCTTTCCTTCTCCAACATTCACCGTTAATTCTTGCCAACATTGTAGAGTTAGTAAGAAATAGTTGTAACTGCCTCACGTACGAGAATCGCTTTGTCGGAGATGGAACAATCCCCAACGTTTCTTGTTTTTACGCGTCCATTTTGCCGCTTGCAAGGTGACCGTAGAGACTCCTGTAGGCGTGCACTATTTATGAAGGTATAAGGTGGTACTTTAGGCCTAAGGTAAGACGTTATGACTTCAAGGTCTGTCACGTGACTGTTAGTGCATAACGTCGCTACCTTACGCGTGGCGCTAAAACTCCCTATTATTATTATTATTATTATTATTATTATTATTATTATTATTATTATTATTATTATTATTATTATTGTATTATTACTTCTATTACTATTCCTCTACTTTACGACTATAGGTGTTGTAAATCGGTTGAATATAAAATCTACTCCCGGCATGTAATCGGCATTCTAAGGAGCAGATCCAGGGACTGACGATGCCTCTACAATACTTAGCACAAAATCAGGGCTGAATAAAGCAATGTCTACTAGTGGGTTACGATACATGAATTCCGAGTACTCAGCTAAAAAACTCCTTTGTTGAACATCTATCTACAATAACGGCAAATTTATAGAAAAAAATTACGCACTTTCCAAAATTAGTATACGGAATTTTTCAGATCGAGTTTTAAAATTTGCAGTATTTGAGTTTCTCTAAAATAAACAGTTTCAAGTGTTGGTACTGCGCATATTACATTAACTAACGAACATTAATCAATAGTTTAAAAAAATGTTTTCCAATTTTTTTTAATTACAATTTTGCAGTTTGAGTTTGCATTTTCCAAAATTTGCACATTAAAATTTACCACTGATAACATGAACTCAATTTACACTTCTTTAAAAAGAAACTTTGTTTATAATTTGTTACTTTTGCGATTAATATTTTCCACATTGGCTCTCATCAAATTAGTCAGAAAGTTCCGGTGTAAATTTCATTGAGCTGTCCTTTCGCTTCTGTCGACCATTCATTCATTTATTTATTCATGTAGGTCTTTGGCGACCACCATCTTCTGTCCCCCCCCCCTTCTGCATGCCCATATCTTTCCAAACCTCTTCATATCCCTTTCCTCAAATTAGTCAGAAAGTGTATTTTTCAATGTAATTTCAGTGAACTGACCTTCCGCTTCTAACGATCCATCACTGGGGTAGACTTTTGGTGACCACACAGCACCATCAGTTCCCCCACCCCTCCTTCTACATACCTATGTCTATTTTCAAGTCTTGGATCCCAAGCGGTCCCTATATTTTCCTTCGCGAAATTATTTTTTTTCTGAAAAGCATATAAAAAGTCACAAATACCCCTACAACATATATCCTCCGGAGATAATTCCAGTGAAATGTGTGATTTCTCAACAAATACTACATGTACCAATTACTGGGGCTACTGATGAGATTTTCCCCCACCCCACCCTTAAGTCTTCCGAAGAAAATCACTATCGCAAATACACATCGAAATTCTTCAGCGTAACTTCTCATTTAATCATAGTGTTTTCAGAGGAAATATAACCCTGCACACGTTTTCAAAAACGTCCTTCAATTTGCTTCGCGTTCCTCATGGGTGAGTCACGTCGATTTTTTAACGCGCGAAGTGGTGTCGGCGAGAATTAATGCAGGAGAGACTGAGAAGATACGTGAACTGACCGTAACTCCTATCTTCGGACACCCCGACCCGAAAGGCTATCCTTTAACAGAGATTCGACCTTTGACACAACATTTTAGATTAGCGCGCCATCCGTTTCCCACTGCAACGACGAGTATTGCTTCACCAAAAGTGAGCGATCCGCAAATCAAATTAACCTCTAAGGTACTCGCGCGTCATAAAGTACTGTAGTATCGGCTTCCGTGGGATGGTGGAGGACAAACCAGGCAAGGCAGCTTTCTAGTATACGGAGGGGCGTGTTGCTACTTTCATGGGATTTTATTGGGAAGAGGACGAGAGTGCATGAACGGAGCAACTTCTCAGCAACACGTGGGTGGGTTTGGTTCCAGCATTTTCACAGCTTTCTATTTGTGAATCTGACGAACAATAATTTGGTCCTTAAAATTAGAATTAAAAGTAGTTCCATTCGTAATGGGAGAGTTGGGAAAAAGTCATCGCAACTATTTTTTTCTGAAAGAAATATTATCAGATCTCACAATTTTGTCACGAGAAAGAAATGCTGTACCAATGTGTGTTCATGACAACAGATGGCTCTATTAGCACAGAGAGCAATGTGAAATCAGTTGTCTGACTACCGCCGTGCGAGATAAATGTAATCCAATTCGAGCAACGCTCACCCCCCCCACCAAATAACCATTGCTCTCGGGATAAATGTCCAATAATGTCACACGGATTGGTGGAAGCTATTGAGAATAATGCCCTTTCATACTGGCCAGTTGCGAGATAGAGATTCTGTGAGGGCGCATAGAAATATATCTCCATGAATTCACGAGCATTAAGTAGTTAATTCCCTTATATTAAATATTACATTTTCAATCTAATGATTATTATTTCACAGTTACTGTCAAAAGTTTGTGATATCATTATTGATTAAGCGTTTCGAAGTGATATTTGTCCATATCTCCAGGTAAAGAACCATCATAATTTTATATTTTTATGGAAAAATCACATATCATAGCTCATATAAACATTTTATTCCCAATATGTTCCAAATTAAATTCTTTCAAAATTATTCTTAGACGACAACTTTTAACATTTATTGCAATTTTTTGTGATTTTGAGCTAGATCAAGATTTAACTCCGCAAGATATCACATGATATTATAATCCCCATTATTTCTTATGTTGAGCGGAGAGTTAGTATCTAATATCAAGGATTATTAAAAGATTAAAGGAGCAATTTAATTTTGGAAAATTTTGTTTGCTTTGTTATCCACTTGTTGGTAAATATTCAACTGTCAGAAACGAATTTAGTAGCTAACTTCAGGCAAGCAGCTAACAGGAACGCAAACTCTTTTAGTAAAAAAAGATTGCATATTGTTCCAAGGATAACATTAACAATAAGTTATTCGGGCATTCTAATTATGAAATTTAGAAGCCGAAATGGCTCAGAGCATCAACTGATGTCATAACAACTGACGCCGGAGCAGTACGCTAACAAACGGGCCACGGACCGCGCGCGATCTTTCCTTTCTCTTCCTTGTTCTATCCTCACCCTCACTTACACACTTACATGCACTACACTAGCACACATGCCGGGAGACCGGTGGTAAGTATAAAGCTTGTCCCGGAGGGGGCGGTGCCTGTAGCTGTTGTAGCTTGGTGATACCTATCAGGGAAAAGCCCCGCAACTCGACGTGTAAGGCGGCGCTGGATCTCACCATCGAACGGGGGAAGGTCACCGCCACCTCCAGCAATTAAAAAAACATACACTACGCTTATGGGACTAACGATCCTAGCAATTGAAGTGCCCGGAGACACGAAATAATCAATCAATTTCAAAGCTCGCCCTTTTTGTTTGTACCTTTCTTTTCAATTTTTAATCCACGTCCAATATACATGTTGCTGCATATGAATGCTCGCCCTGATCATTAGCACAAGCGACGTATGGAATTGAGAGCATCACGGCGCATCGGGGGCTGTGTGGGCATGAGCCGGGGCGAGGGTCGAGAGGTGAGTGGTGAGTGGAGAGGTAGAGGAGCGAGAAACGAGTTGTGAGTGGCGGGTCTCGAGTGGCGAGTCTCGAGTAGCGAGTGGCGAGTGGCGAGTGGTGAGTGGCGAGGGGGAAGGGGCGAGGGGTGTGGGGTGAGGGGGCGAGGGACGAGGGGCGGGGAGGAGGGGCGGGGGCGAGAGGCGACGGGCGAGGGAGTGTGGCGAGGGGCGAGGGGTGAGGGGCGTGGGGCGAATGGTGAGTGGCAAGTCTCGGGTGGCGAGTCTCGAGTGGCAAGTGGAGTGGCGAGTGGCGAGGGGGGAGGGGTGAATGGCGAGGGGCGGAGGAGGGGCGACGGGCGAGGGACGAGTGGCGAGTGGCGAGAAATGAGTGGTGAGTGGCGAGTCCCGAATGGCGAGTCTCGAGTAGCGAGTGGCGAGTGACGAGTGGTGAGTGGCGAGGGGGGATGGGCAAGAGGTGTGGGGCGAGGGGCGAGTGGCGATGGGTGAGTGGTGGGTGGCGAGTGGCGAGTCTCGAGTGGCGAGTGACGAGTGGAGTGGCGAGTGGCAAGGGGGGAGGGGTGAAGGGCGAGGGGCAACGGGCGAGGGACGAGTGGCGGGGAGGAGGGGCGGGAGCGAGAGGCGACGGGCGAAGGGTGTGGGGCACGGGGCGGGGAGCGGGAGGCGAGGGGCGTGGCACCCCGACATTTGCGAGGTCGATCGCCAGCGGGGGAGCGTAATCGCCGCCGGAATTTCCATCGGCGAGAGCGGAGGCGAGAGCGCGGGAACCACTTCACCTGCATTGGAGGGAGCGCCCGCCCGCGTTTTAATTACGGCCGGCGACCTACTTCCCGGGGACTCATTGATGTCTCGGGGAAGTCTGCAGCTACGTTCGTTAGTCCCATAAGTCGGTGCCGGATCTCGCCATCCAGCGGGAGAAGATCACTGCCACTTTTTTTTCCTAGGGCTTTTATCCAGCCGACAGACGGTTGCCCTTTACGTCCCGAAGGGACGCATGTTTGGCCATACACTAGACAAACACTCTTGCGGGCTCCTCTGATCTGGGGTCAGCAGAACGCGAGGCCCTCCGTGACAACACACACACAAAGTCAAGGGACAAACAGCCATGCCCAAGGCGGGACTCAAACCCGCGACCCTTCGGACCAAAGCGCTGAGTCGGTACACGCTCTTAGCCACCTCGGCCATCCAGGTCGGCTCACCGCCGCTTCCCACGATAAAAACATGCACTACTAGTAAAGCGTGCATTCTACAGCTATCGCTGTTTCTCGATGCATAATCTCCGTTTCTTTCGATCTTCCCAGGCTTCATCTTCTAAATCTCTCGCCGACATCATTGATTGTATGTCTTCCTACCACTTCCTTCTTGGCCTGCCTCTATTTCTTCTTTCTTCAGGATGGCATTTCCACATCTTTGGCAGTCCCTCACTGTCCAACCTTCTTAAATGTCCATACCATCATAGAGCATTTGTTTCTATCATTTCTAAGGTTGATTTTTCAGGTCTCATTATTTCTATTATTCTTTCTTTCCTTTCTTGTAACCTGACAACACCGCCTCCAATATTCCATTTCTGTTCCTTGCATTTTACTTCTATCCTTGGCATAACTCTGCTCCATAAGTGAATAGACTTTCAACAATTGTTTTATACAGTGTAATTTTTGTGCTACCAGATATTCCGGGAGACCGGTCGGAAGTTTAGAGCGTGTCCCGGCTGGGGCGATGCACCGTTGGTGGGAGATACCTGGTTGGGGTAAAAACCCCGGCAGCCATCGGTAGGTCGGCGCCGAATCTCACCATCTAGCGTGAGAAGATCACCGCCACCCCCAAGAAAAAAAACATGCACTACAACTTAGATCATGCACTACAACTTAGCAGTTGACGCGCCCGGAAACATCATAATCCGTTGTGATGGGGAGTGTTGTGTTTGAACACAATGTGGCTTGTCAGTCAGAGCCGCTGGATCGAGATTTTTACGGCGTCTGTCCCGCATCATAGATATCGAACGTACAATCGACTTCGGTTATAGTGAACTCGGATATAGTGAACCCTTGGTTATACTGAACTTAAGTCACTGATCCCGTTTCACTTACATTGCAAATAAGCATAAGAAGATTCGGTTATAATGAATCTAAACCTCAGCTATAGTGAAGGTAGGAAATACAACGTCGTGGAAATTAATTGGATCTCGTATGTTATTATGCGATTGAAAGGGCCTTCGGAGAGTGGGATGGTGCAACAGCGCAAGAGGCATTGGAAGGTACCAAAGATTGCATTACGATACTTAAAGACAGGACAATGCAGAATCGAGTATAGAGAGAGCACGAATTCTGGAGAAGAATCTAATGAAAAATGTACGAAGCCAACAATCGAGAATAATTGATTTTACGTACAATTAAATATATTGAAATTTTCAATTCGTGCTGTTAATGAATTTTTCTCTCTATATATTTAAAAAAATAAGCTATGGCTACATTTAGAGCTTCTACTATACCGATTGTAGTATTTTTTTTTCCTTTAAATGAAAGAATGTGATCCCTACATGTGTTATCATATATTGTTTGTGTTGATTCACAAACATTTATGGTTTGAATTAATTAATTAAATCATTCTTTAATAGTACGTTAATCAATAGTCAATTGTTTTTTTTTCAAAGAGCGGCTGCTTCATGGAGGCGCTGCTTGATGTTTTGTTTTGATTGTTGAGATCTGTTTACAATTCGTCAAGGTTTTGTTTCAGTGTAATAATTGCATCGCGGTGTTGACAGTATGCATGTATTTGCTTTTGTGGTGTATTTTTTAGAGAACATTCGGACAGTGAGTTTTGCTTCGTTGTACTGAAGTAGTGAAGTTGTTCACAGGTTATGTCGAATTCCGAATCCTTGCCCACGCGCCCTAAAAGACGCAAACGTACATTAATTGGACGCAGGGAAAGAGAAAGTCAGCGTAGGTGTCGTGATAGTGAGGTCATTTCGTTTTCTGTTGGGTCGTTGTCTATGAAATGTCAGTTTTTTTCTGATTTGTACTTCCCATGTGAGAGAAATTCTGCAAACCAGTTTACTCTGTGTTGCTTAAATGGTAAAATAAGTTTGGTACCTTCGAGCAATATGCCAGAAGAAATAAAACAGTTGCTTATAGGAGATGATGACACATCAAATACTTTAGATATAATAATCGTCAGAATAATAGTGCTCTTTCTTTTGTGTAATTTGGTGCCGATATTACATTGCCACCTGGTCATGGGCCATACGTGTTCAAAATTTTGGGAACTCCACATCACAAAATATCTTCGTTGTACCCTGAAGATCCAAACAATGCAACGTATTGTGAACATTAGTCTGGGCACAGTATTTTACATTTATCTCAGATCTCACCGCCAAATTTTGATGAGTTCTTACTAGTAAATTATTAAAATTTTGCGAATGGAAAACGGAAGATCACTTGATCAGCAAAATTAGTGGTTTGATGCAAACGTATCAGTTGCAATTTAGAGGATCCCATTCTGCAAGTGACTAATTCGGAATATTATGGCACTAATAAACAGCGAATTTCTATACAAATGAAGATTTCAATATCTTTTTTTTTTTTTTTTTTTTTTTTTAATTTCAAAATCTTTCATCCGTTATTTTGACAGGTAAACATTTACAGTGGTAATTATGTGAAAAGGTGCGATTCATTACATCGAAGCAAATCGATGGAATAAATTGCACATCACGAAATATTTTATTTAAATCGAAATGTGAATTTCTTCTTAATCTTTTTTATAGAGAGTAACCCAAAACATTGATGGAAAGTTACTTATACGTGTGCTTACAATGTCTTTAGAGACATTCTTGACGTATTTTTAACTTTTGTCTTTAAAGCCTATTTTTATTGTTACAATTTTAGTATCTTCAGGGATGATAACATTACTATGACATTGTGACATTATTCGATACACATCACGGAGCATTTACTACATTCTAACAATTTTTTGTAATATTTCGAGGTTTTGTAGCTGTTATTGAAATTCATGTTTGTAGACGTGAATATCAGTTTATAAATCAGCAACTTATTGGACAATATTGTTTCTATATAGAGACCTGTAGAAAATCTGCCCTGACTTCTCACCAAGCTCTTCTTGCCGAACGTCTCTTCCTGCTGGCTGTACAGCAAGGCGTGTTAAATATCACGGAGGCATTTTGAACGCGGAAGATTAAGGAGCGGCTCAGTCTTAATTAAGGAGGTCGATGAGCATTGTTCCAGAGGAGAAATTTCCTTGGGGTTGTAATAATAATAATAATAATAATTATCTGCACGCGATCCATAAAAATGGAATACGCGGAAAGAATGGAATATGAAGAAGAACCCTACATAACGAATACGAAACACATTGTAAGAGAAGTGCAATAAAGGTGGGGGAAGAAATAATACCGAGAAATGAGAAGGTGAAACAAGGAAAAGTAGAACAAATAGACTAAGAGAATAAGATTCAATTAAAACAAAATGGGAAAAAGGGACAAGGGACATTAAATGATGAAAATAAAAGGAAATATGTTAAGGAACTATCTTAAACCATCACATATCTAGCCCACGTTCCATTAAAAAGTTCAAGTATACAGTATGTGCTTAAATAAACAATGCGTTTTGAAATAAAATGTGATGAAATACTAATATCAGAATGTTTTGCTTTGTTCACGTCGCCTGAAAAATTACATTAAAACAACTATGAATGTGTTTTGTCACGGCAATAACGTAGATATTTGATTGAAACTTTGGCTTCTTTGATGTGATAATGGATAAAATGTACATTGGAAGTATTATGAGTCTTATTCAGTCACTGAAATGTTGAGATATTATTTGATTAAAAAATTACAATTTTAATTTTAACTCTATTTTTTAACTTCAATTATAAGCGTTAGTTATATAAAATATACATAAATGATACCCGCGAAATAGAGTTGTAAATCTGGAAAGATTTTCAGGAAGAAAAGAATGGAGATATTCAATTGACATGGCCCGGGGTCAATACAACTGAACCAAAACTCACTAGACTGTCTCCCTTCACAGCATAAAAATAATCTCTCATCTCATAATCCTCTCAATGCATAAAAACCATCAACATATGTTTTCAATTTTCTTCAGCCACAAGACAATAACAGACTGAAGACAGTAGCAGCAGCACATCTCTCAGAAGAGCAAATGGGATTCAGAAAAGGTAGCTCATGTACAAAAGGAATATTTACCTTAAAGCGATTGATAGAAGAGCGAAGAGAACACAAGAAAGAAACGCTTCTTGGATTTGTAAATCTTAAAAAAGCTTTTGTCAATGTGCGACGCAAACATCAATGGGAAATATTAGAACGGAGAGGTTACCGAGCCACCTCATCGAAGCTATAAAAAGTGTACACACAGAATCTTCGATCGTATTCAGAAACTGTAAACCTATTATTATTCCTTCAAATAAAGGAGTAAGGCAAGTTGTTTAATATCACCAACACTTTTTAACATATATTTAGACGACGTATATAGAATATGGAAAAATAAAGTCGATAAAGGTGTGAATTAAAAGGTTATTTTGACATTAATTCTATTTTATACGCTGTTGATACAATGGTGATACAAGAGACTGAAAACAAGCTCCAATTGACGTGACGGGTATTTCAGAGTGACGTCACGGGTATTTGACATCTGAGCAAAATAATAGTGGCATGTTGTTCGGTGTACCGTTATTACTTCATAACTCTTTCACTGTGATTGGCTGAATGTGTGATGACGCGAGTATCCGTACCATAAAGAGCAAATACGCAAATCTGTGCCATATGATGTCATTTGATGAACGATTTCTCGTAACGAAAAGGTCATTTATAATGCTAGAACATAAAGAAAATTGTGGAGCTAAAACAACACGTACTTTCTCGCAAAATTACACGTTTATTACAAATTTTCTAAAAATTGTACGTGACCTTATTTCAAAATATATTTTTTTAAATTTATTGCATTAAGGGAAAAATCTTCATATTTAATATTTAGTTGTAGGAAGACACAAAAAAAATTGAACTTTTGCAATTTTTGAAAAATCAGGGTTTTTAATGAATATGAGATCTGCACCATTCTTTTAAATGTCCTTCACGCTCTCCAACAACGAAATTGAATAAAAAAAGGTGGAGTCATGTTTTTTATTTGAAAAATGTCCCAGGGGCTTCATGTAAAGTACCCTCCAAAACTGAAATATCTGTTTCAAATTCGAGGGGACGCGGTAAGAGCCAGATAGATAGGGGAATATAAATTTTGGAGAAAATCAGCTGCACGATTTATCCGCTACATTCGTTCACACACGGGACATTTTGCCGCGATTCCATTTTTCGGTACCAAGGACCCACAAAACATGGATTCTGGCTGCTGTACGTGTTAGAGAATTTTTTCCTAAATTTAGCAACTAGATTGATCCCCTTTTTCGTTACCAGGGCCCTGAAATAAGCGTTTTTCTGCGGAAAATTCGTTGTTTTTATTTATTTATTTAGTCAAAAACTGTACGTGACGTATGGGGGAGAAAATCATCTGCGCACGCTTTCTTCAATTTCAGAATCCCTTCCCAACAATGTAACTATTAATAGTTGAAAGATGAAAAATAATAGTAATAATAATAATAATAATTATAATAATAATAATAATAATTATAAATTTAAAATAGCGAGCGATTAACATTTCAAAAACTAGATATTTTCGTAGCCGAATTATAGAAAACTTATTTTTAACGGTAAAGAAACGCACAGATTTGATTTTTCTGTATTGCTAACAAAATAGAAACTCACCCTAAGCTCTATTACCACTACAAGCAAAAGGAAAGCTCAACAAAACGTGCACATGGTGAAGCTACATTTACGTCCAGAAGCAAATCCAGGGGCCATCTCAGCATTTGCTCAATGGATCAGGGAAACTGGACAAAAACCCGATCGAGATGGGGTTTTCCTCACACAGTTTTCTCACACAGCATTACATAACTTTCTCACTACTCCGTAGCGAGAAAGTAAGAAGTAATGCCGATGTCAGCAGATAATGTAGCTACCTCCGCGCACGTGAAACGCTGTACATGAAGTTGTTACTGCTTCGCGGCAGATTCTCTACGAGCAGGGGCCGACTGGCCCTAAGACGTATGTTTAGCTCCGTCCGTGCTACCGTTCACCGCGCATCTGCGGCCCTCATCTGGCCTCCGCCCCTCGTTCGGACCGACTCCTCGATCCGGGCGGGCGGGTCGGTCGCAATCGAGCTGCACTATCGACCGTTTATTTAATTAATTACGAACAAACAAATCGACCCATCTCCAAAGGGAAACTTGTGTACACTGGGCTTCCCAGCGGGCGCTCTGTGGCTGGCTGGTACAGGATGGAGCGAAAGTCTTCATGGCAATCACTGACCAAGTCGATCGGCTTGATTGACCGCAGTGCCACTGACCAAGAGGTCCTCGGGTTCTAGTCTCAGCGGGGGCACGATTTTCAACTCTATTTACGTAGAAAGAATTCAGCCTCCGTCTGGAAGAGAATTCTAGCGGCCCGCTACTCTGATCGGTAGTTTTCCGTGGTTTCTCCGATCAACACGCGAATGCTGGAGCAGGACCCTAACAAACGGGCCACGGACCGCGCGCGATCATTCCTTCCTCTTCCTTATCCCATCGACACCCCTTTATTACACGCAAACTTTTATGCACTACACTATCATACATGCAGGGAGACCGGTTGGGAGCTTAGAACTTGTTCCACCTGGGGCGGTACCACGCAGGTGGGAGATCCATGGTTCGAAAGAAAAACATCTGCAGGCCGACGTGTAGGTCGGCGCCGGATCTCACCATTCAGCCGTGGGAAGATCACCGCCACCTCCCGTGATAAAAAAAAACACGCACTACACTTACAAGACTAATGACTGTAGCAGTTGACGCACCCGGAAAAACGAAATAAGCAACCTGACAAAGTCGTCCATATTATACCTGATATTTGCAGTTTTCAAATCTAGGAGGTAGCCAAATAAAACAAAAGAATGTATTTAAGCTCCGCCTTTCGCTTATTACTGTTCGAAAGTTATTTGTACGTCCTGAGATACCTCAAAGTTTTTTTAAAAATATTATTGCCTTTGATATTTTCGACCACCTGTAAACTTTGGCTATGATCCTAACGAAAAGTGAAAAAACTGACCTGATAGTTAAAAAAATTGATTATCAAAAATAATAATCAACAGATGACAAACAAAATAAGTGTCACTATAATCACTATAATCTACATAAAACCCAGCCTACGTTGAAAACTCGATCGTATTCACCAACCGCTTACGTCTGCTCGAGACGAAGTTTTTCTAGAGAGTGAATTCATGGGTTCTTCCTGACGACCACGACCATCCAACGCCCTCTTCATACTTTCTGCACATAATGTATCCGGGGCCGTGTCCATTTGCATAACGATCTGAGACCAAACATGGAATATTAACCCTTGTTGATGTGTTGCCCTAACAACGCGTCTTCTTTGACCGAAAACGATGAACGATGAATTCAAACGCTAAATGTTAATTTTGAAGCGGCGGCGACGGTGTAACGGTTAGCGTATCGGACAGTTATACCCAAGTTTGGAATTTCAAACCCAATCGAAGCCGTGGATTTTTAAGGGCGAAAAAGTCCATCGTACGCCTTCCTTCGCAGATGAAGTAAAGCCGTCTGTCCCATGCAGTAAATTTACAGCATGTAAAAGATCCTCAAGCATAAATGAAGACTGAGCCAAATTCAAATTGCCTGTTTCGTCACCCAAGCAATACCTCCTTTCTCCCCTAGTGGGGGAAAGGAGCAAACGAAATTAGCGTGGTCAGACGGAAGAGCAGGCCTCATGGCCTGAGTTTCGCCACGTAAAATAAGGCATTCATTCATTTTATCATCAAAAATGATTTCCCATGTTGTTGGCTTATCACAGTATGACATCGCTGACACGTCGGGAGACACGAAGCACTATCTCGCGGCCACAACAACATCCCTAAGCAAAGCAACGGGTGCCGATTTCGTTCGCATCCTGTATAAGGTGCACTACTCTGCAAGGAATCCTCCCGGGGATACCAACGCCGTGAGATCCTCCCATGTTTTCGTTTAACTTTATCGAAGCGAAGGAAGTAGCTAAACAGCGGAACCCCGTCGTTTCAGAAGCTTTCATCGGGCGGTTTCGAATCTGTGATACGAATCTCCCTGTTCAGAATACGATGCCTTTCCAGCCTCTAGATTTCGGTTTCAGCATTTAGTGAGGTAATCGCTTTAATAATGCGCTCTTAGATGATATTACCGGAGTTAATGGGCAAGGCGGGTTCAAAAAACAGCGTGAGAAGCAAGGTGTATCACTGCCGGTCGATTTTAAGAGTGTTCAGACTACCACATCTACTACTTTTAACACAATCACTCATATTTGAAGACCCGTGACTTACGTGAACGTGTATTTGCGGTTTTAGAAAACGTAAATATAAGGGATAACTTCATAAATTAAAAAAAAAGGTTTCATTTTTGACATGATGACGCGTATACGTATATACTGTACAAGTACGTTAATAATAGTTACGTTGAGGTATTAATACATGGTAAGAAGAAAAAAGTGGCTTGTTTCCTCCGCAGTCAATAATAACATTGTTTGGCGTTGCTGTTTTTTAACAACACGAGCGCAACCTACAATCGTAAAGCACAATGTAAAACATGAAAAAAATTACGACAATATCATTAGTATATTAATGTGGAGAATGATCTGGTGCATCAGAATCTCAGCTGGTATTTTTCATTGAAACACTTTATCTGCTGCCTGTTAATATAATGTAAATTATAATGCATGGTCGCTTATTGATTCCTTCATAGTAATATCGATAGATTGGTAGAACGTCATGCTTCAGGAACTCATCTGGTATTTTTTACACAAACCATTTTATTTCATGCCATTTTATTTCAACCAGTCATATTGGACTTCTTTAGACAAAAATTTTTTAAAGTAAATGAGTTGTTAAGAAATTTACACATCGTAAATCAACAAATTAACAATTGATTCAATGTAAATAATTATTATAGCTCTGAAGAGATCCAGCACGACTCGACGAAATAAAAAGCAGCAAATAAAACGGTTTGTATTAAAAATACCGGCTGCATTCCTGAAGCCTGACATTCTACCAAACTACTGGTATTAATATAAAGGGATCAATTAGTGACCATTGGTTTCGATTAGTGACCGTTAACAATATTTTAATAGACAAATTATCACGTGGTACCATAATTTCAATTTAACAATACCAATAAAATCTGTTTTAATTTCCCCGTTATAAAAGAACAAATGTATTTAAAAAATTCTCATCAAATAAAAATTAAGTCACTATTTTTTGCTCGACTAAGTTGTTTATGGGATAATATTAGTTATAAAACTATTACATACACTAGTATTTATCTAAAACTTTCCAAAGCATGAGTGGTTTTAATAGGACTATTCCAGGAATGAAATTACGTCCAACACAGTTTCAAAATGCACCAAATACTGATAATAATTGAGAGCTCGTTAAAATCAAAGATAAAGTATGTTATAATTCATACGCGGTTTATTGCGCATGAACACGAGATCCATACATACCGCCTCCTAAGCTAGATAAGTCGCGGTTTATTATTGTATTCTTGGCTGTTCGGGATGAGTCGCGTCTTCATCGATGGAGCTGACGTTTCGGCCATTTTGTTGTGGCCATCTTCAGAGCTATATTGCTGATAGCAGCGGACAGCCAAGAATACAATAACTCTGGCCGCGGAAGTCTACGAATCCATCGCGGCTTATAATATTGGCCAGTAGGGTCAAGCGGTTAGAAAAATCGTATTTAAAAAAGCGATAAATCTTTCAAGACAAAATCCCCCCCCCCCCAAATTGGGGCATTTTACATATTTCGTACCGGGAGCGGTAGCTCAGTGCATCAACTGATGTCACTGCAGCGCCTCTGACCGGGAGGTCTTAGGTTCGAGTCCTGACGGCGGCAGAATTTTCGACAGTAACTTTTCAGTTAGGTCGAATTCAGTCGCTGTCTGGAGGAAAATTCTAGCGGCCGGCTGCGATCGGTAGTTTTCCATGGTTTCTCCTATCAAAACCAGGTGAATGCCGGAGTAGTACCCTAAAAACGGGCCACGGACCGCGCGCGATCTGCCCTTCCTCTTCCTTGTCCTATCCTCTCCCTTACACTTACACTAACATGTACCACACTACCACATATTCCGGGAGACCGGTCGGGAGCTTAGAGCTTGTCCCGGCTGAGGCGGTACCCTGCTGGTGGGAGAGTCCTGGTTAGGGGGAAACCCCACTAGCCGACGGTAGGTCGGCGCCGGATCTCGCCATCCAGCGGGGAAGATCACCGCCATCTCCGGAGAGAAAACATGCACTACCCTAACACGACTAATGACCAAAGCAGTTGACGCGCCCGGAAACACGAAAAAATCAATCAATCAAACATATTTTGTATTAACACTATTGGTATTAATTGCACGAGTGAAATAGTCGTGCGAATTCGGCCGAGGGTTCCGCAAAGCCGCATAGGGCGGCATTCGCGCCGCATCCTCGCGTCTTCCTGTTGCCCAATGGGGAGAGGATAGGCGCCGGTCCGCACCCGCAATGAAGGCATGGAGCGGAGCGGAGCGGCGAGGGGAGGCGGGGCAGGCGAAGGCTCTTCATTAATCAGTGCCGGCGCAAAACGACCACCGCGACGCCAGCGGCCAGCCGAGGAAGCCACGGGCGCCGGGACGGGCCCGCCCCACCCCTTCTCACTCCCCCGCCGACGCCCACTCCATGCCTCGCCGACGGCAACCGCTCCGATGCGCCACTTGGCCACGCTGCGAACCGACCGCTCCGCTCCGATGCGATGCGATGCGATGCGAACCGACCCGCTTCGCTAGGATGTGAAACGACCTGCTTCACTTCGATGCGAACTGATCCGTCTCGCTCCGACGCGAATCGATCCGCTTCGCTCCGATGCGAACCGATGCGCTTCGCTCCGACGCGAACCGACCCGCTTCATTTCGACGCGAACCGTCCTCTTCGCTACGATGTAAACCGACCCGCTTCAATCCGATGCGAACCGATGCGCTTCGCTCCGACGCGAACGACCCGCTTCACTTCGACGCGAACCATTCGCTTCGCTCCGATGCAAACCGATGCGCTTCGCTCAGACGCAAACCGACCCACTTCGCACCGACGCGAACCGACCCGCTTCGCTCCGATGCAAACCGATGCGCTTCGCTCAGACGCAAACCGACCCACTTCGCACCGACGCGAACCGACCCGCTTCGCTCCGATGCAAACCGATGCGCTTCTCAAGACGCAAACCGACCCGCTTCGCACAGACGCGAACCGACCCGCTTCACTCCGATGCGAACCGACTCGCTTCACTAGGATGTGAATCGACCCGTTTTGTTCTGACGCGAACCGATCCTCTTCGCTCCGATGCGAACCGACTCGCTTCCCTAGGATGTGAACCGACTCCACCGCGAACCGATTCGCTTCGCTCCGATGTGAAACGACTCGCTTTGGTAGGATGTGAATCGACCCCATTTGCTCCCAACCGATCCACTTCACCCTAAAGAACTCCACTTCACCCAGAGCCTCTCCACCTCATCCAGAATCCGTCCATTGCACCCACAGCCTCTCCACTTCACCCACAGCTCTCCACTTCGCCCAGAACCGCTCCACTTCACCTAGAGCCGCTCCACTTCACCCGAAACTGCTCCACTTCACCCGGAACTGCTCCACTTCACCCTGAACCGCTCCACTTCGTCCACACCCGTCACACGACCAACCCAACTTCACTGCGATGCAATCAACCCTACCCCTTCCGCCGCCATCCTCCCCCCTCCTCCATCCAACCCCCGCTCCCTCACCATTTCAGCCATACGTCTTACATTGATGACAAGTCTGTCGCTTCCGTGCCCAGTCGAAAGCCCTTCCCATCTTACTCCAGTCTTCCTCCAACTGCTCCTCCCATCTCGCGCCGCTAGCGCTGCTCGCGTTCAATTCGGGCAATCTGCCTCCTCCGATCTGCCTGGGCGAGCCTCGCCGGGCCAGCGGGTGTTATTTACCGTTCCGGTTCGGCCAAAGGGGCAGCGCGCGTTATCTGATGGGTCTTTAGCGCGGCGTAATGGAATTTGATCTGTCTTTAGGCGCCCAGATACGCGGCCACGCAGGGGCTTCGTTGCAATTAACTCGGAATCGCTGCAGACGCGCTGCATGGTTTTTTTATATCCCATTTAAATAAAACTGCTCTAATGTGTAAAGGGGTGAGTTATAATTGATTCCGGGCGCGTCAACGGCTGCGGTCATTAATCCCGTAAGTGTACTAAATGTTATAATCCGCGAGGTGGCGGTGCACCGGCCCTGTTGGCACGTGATGTCTACTATTCAGGCTCAGACTCGGAAAATAAAGTATAAAGTTCCGATGAGTTTATGATTAGTTAAAAATAATAATCGTAGCGATAAAGTGGCTGAAGATTAGGCGGTGGATTGGAAATCTTTTTATGAATGAAATTTTCTTTATTATGGCTTTATATTCAATAATGATTTTAGACTGCAATTGCAAAGGTGTAATTTTACTAAGGTCTAAAACACAGAAGGTTTCATTGTTAGCTTTGAGGGATAATAGTTTAATTAAGTGAAGTCTTAGGCTTCATTTTTAATGGTTTAATTAACTTAAGGTCTTTGATACATCATTTTGATGGGGATTCCCCACTCCAGTTGTCCATTACGGAACATTTCCTCATAACGCTTTAATTCGACCCAACTAAGAAACTAGTGGGGAAATCTGCCATCATCGTGACTAGAACCTAAGACACTTCGGTCAAAAATGTTGCAGAGGCAAATATCGCTAAGCTATGGCAGCCGGGCCATATACAACGCAAGGGATCATCTCAGCATTTGCTCAAGGGAGGACAAATCATTGGAAAGAATACTGAAATGAAAATCACTTCAACAGAATAACACTACTTTTGTTTCAGGCAATAAGCATTAAATAAAAGCCAACATATTGCTAATGTATAAATAAAATGGACATTCTTATGAAATTAAAACTACTTCCGTTTTTAATACTCGATATTCTCTTTAACCCTAGCTTTACTAGGCATGGGCAAGTCCATTAGTTCGTTTTTTTAGTGCTTTAAATGCATTTAGATATTTTTATTCCATTTGTCAATAACACCTAATTCTACGTTATAACATTTAAATCTGCGTAATAACCTTCAAGATGTTTAAACAAATATGCGATATTCTTCGTGCATGGACAATTTTTGCCCATGGATGGTAAAACTTGTGACAAAAATATATGAAGGCTACTGATTTACTTCGGCAACACTGTAGTGGTCGCCATTCATTTTCGAAGCAATACAGTGGAACTGTTTGTACTTGTGGGTTGTACTTAACCAGTACGTAGTCTTGAAAAGGATTAAGATGACTGATAGAGGTTTATAGAAGTAATGTCAAGTGGTGATGAACATTGACACTTAACAATGTACAACAAGATTATCCAACACTTATTTTAATTACCTTACTTGTTATGTAACCATGTGTACTTAATGAAATCATTCTAATTGCATGATAAATCATTCATGATCACAAGATAAATATACCTAATTACAATATTATAGTCATAATAAGGAATTAAACATATGGGCACTTTCTGCCCATGGTTGGTAAAGCACGTTACCAAAAATAACTTTGTAATTCTAGGGTTAACTCTATACTAAACAAATAGATTGGCGTTCACTTGAACTTGCGTATGGACTGCAAGCTTTTGATACCATCTGGTATGGCGTAAAATCATAGTAAATGAACCCTTGTTACAACACACAAAAAGAAAATACTATAAAAAAGTTACATACGAAAAGAAGAACATTTATTACAGTGATAATCGAAAAACAACAACAAAATATTGTTTATTGTTGTTCAGTACTTATTCTCCAGGAATAAGAAATTGCGGAGAAGTATACATTTTGGAACAATACAATCACTACTTACTGTACACTGTGGTGAACTATATAGAAATTCTGCTATTCACCATAACATAAAAACGGTAAACATTCCACATGTCACATAGTGAGTGTCTTCCATTTTTTAATGAAATAACTCGGAATAATTGAAACCAAATCAACGAAATGCCTCACGTGTAATTACAATAGCAAAAATTTCTTTGTAAATGGACACCAGTGTCAATGACTGCATGACATTGCGTCACATACACTCGCTAATCTTGGATTAAAAATCTCTCAATCTTCGAACTTTAAAATCTCGCTTTCTTCGCTTCGCTAACTATAACATCACACTCGCACGAATTCTCCGGCTAGGCGACAAAACGACGACTGCTTTCATTACAACGATTGTAACGCGTACATACAACGTCCTAATGATTGATTGACGACAGACAAGCATTCGTTTTATTAATTGAAATATATTAACATTTTATTTTTTTATTATAGAATCTGTTAAAAGAGCAAAGTTATAACACATCTAAGGTCTACTTTCATTCATTTAAAGAAAGAAAGAAGAAACAAAACTAGAAATGTGGTTGAGTAATTGATGTGATTGAGAAAGCTCAAACTTCTTTGTAAATGAAAACCCTTAGTGTGTTAAATATAAATACAAGAGTTACACGAGGATTTCTTCAGATGTAATGATGCGTACCTACCTGACAAATACGTCTACACCTCGTACATTTAGAATTGAAATCGGAGTAAAATAAAACAAGATACGCTGTGAAAACAAAAATAAATATATCAATAAAATGTGTTTTTAATAATCGTTCGAATGCACGTGTTGTGAAATGAAAAATTAAAATATAATCACTTTGTTTTCGAAAACAAACACGCAATCAACTACTAACCATGCCATTTTAAAGTTGTCTGGTAATAAATTACACGTGATGATTAATAACTCCATTGAAATGTTCATAATGGAAGTATATATCAATGTTCGTTTCTGTTCGATTCAGGAACTTCAATTTCACTGCGGTACTCAGAAACTAATCCAATCGGAAGGGGAGAGAGGACTAAGAATAAGTCCAGACTCTAATTTCTGAATAAAGTTAAGAAAATGAATTACTGCGTGATGAAATGAGCATTGCAGTCTGACTGGAATCCAATCGTGACGAAATCGAATCATACGATATTCTATGTATTCAACGTTTGAAAATGCACACGATCATACAAACGATTGGTAGCACCTCATGAGTATAAAAAAATTATCTAGGAGAATTGGCAAGGAAATAGGATGCACCTAAGTTCCTTCTTAATTGCCATTTAAGAGTTTGAAAGTAAATCTACGAATCCAGCGAGTTGCTTCTAAATAACAAGACGCTTGTACGACTAAGAATTGTGTGTACCACCTGCTCAATCTATTCCTTATTGAATCAACCAAAGTGTGTTGATAAAACTAAAATAAATATCGACAGTTCAATACCACGGGCAACTACTCTCCTTATGAAACAAAACTCACTAGTTCTGGTAATTTGTTCGGTAACTGACTTTAATACTACGAATTGGTATTATTGGCTAAGGTCTCATTCAATCAACAAAGGTAAAAACCAAAGTCTACAATATCAACAGCTGGAAAAAATCAATCAGTTTGGAATGACAAGAAAATTTGTAAAATAAAAATCTGAAATAAAAAAATCTGAGATAGTATTTTATAATTAATAAATGATATAAAATGGAAAATTGACGTTTATTTGAAATACTACTAGTAAAAATAAAATTCCTATGATTTTTAATTTTCTTGTTACAGAACTAGTACACATAGTGCATATCTAGTGCATTTTGTGTTAATGCATTATATTTCCATTATGTTTAAGTTGTTGTTGTCGTTATTATTATTATTATTATTATTATTATTATTATTATTATTATTATTATTCAGAATTGTTTCTAAGAGTACATAGACATCTCAAATCGAAAGACGTTATTTTCTCTTTTCATGTTTCACCTATGTAATTAGTACGTTCTACTGTTGATCAATTTTTCCCAATGTACTTTCAAATATGCCTGTTTCCACGCGTATCATACCCATCTATACGTTTCAAAATTTGCCAATTATGACCTTCATAAAATCAACACAACTCACAAACTTGTTTTCTGCTATCAAACAACAAGCTTCACATAGTTGCGCTTCTGGGCAAAAATCTCGTCTTGCAGATAACTACATAATTTAGTGCGCGCTCAGTGCCGACTTTTCGGGAGATTAGGGCACCGTACCGTGAAATTGAGCAGCGAGGCGTCGATGAGTTGTAAGACATACGAGCCCAAGGCGCTTTGCACCAGTT
Source organism: Teleogryllus occipitalis (assembly GCA_011170035.1). Lineage (NCBI taxonomy): Eukaryota > Metazoa > Arthropoda > Insecta > Orthoptera > Gryllidae > Teleogryllus > Teleogryllus occipitalis. The sequence continues at coordinate 30,011 of BLKR01011285.1, forward strand.
ACACGAAAGCGTTCTCCGCAGAAACGGCAAAAGGTCAAGAGGAAACGAGACTGGTTTTTGCTTCTGTATCATCAATCGAAGTCCTTCAAGCGATGCACGAAATAATACATGAAAGTACGGCGCGTCGACAGCCTGTGATTAGGGCTTGAAGGGGCGATAGCGTAACCGAAGCACCGAAGACCGGGAGATTCCTAGGATGGAATCCTGCACGTTGAAGGGTTTGCGGAGTAGTTCATTCTGTCACGTGACCAATTATTTTGACGCCCGTTTCCGCTAAATTAAACTGGGGGAGGCGCGATCGATTTGTATTGTCGAAATGAAGTGTATTCAATTTGCGATCTTTTGCAAACTTGTGGAGTTGGGATAATCTATTATTTTGTAATTCCGATCGTAGAAGAATACTCGCATGAAAAAATATTTATTTTGATGGATTTCACGAAAAGCACTCATTAAAATATCGATTTAATAAATATTAGCTACACTCCTTGAAACAGAACTCCTTGAAAATTAGTCTTTTACAAGTTTAATTAAAAGCGTAAATGAAACGATTTCGGATCACTCTTAAATCACTCGTGAAAACTTTCCAAACATCGCATTGGACTGACACTGAGGAATTCATTATCAGCTGGTGCACCAGCTACCATTAGCATCTAGCGCTCCTGGCGGGAAAATCCATTTCTGAAAGCGGTGCGGCTTCCCGCGAAAACTGTTTTAAAAAGTGTCAAAAAAAACGGTCACAAGCCTAAAGCCACCATGTCAGTTAAATGACAATGAGACAAAACCGATAGGGAGGTAGAACAGTAGGTTGTGAGGCACGACCAAGTTGTCCCAAGTCAATCACGGCGTCTTTGGTCTCCTAGTTCACCTGGTTCACCTAGTTCACCTACTTCACCTGGTTCTCCTAGTTCACCTGTGACGATGAGACAATATTATCGAAATTTCAACAAAAATACACACGAGTATTGCATATTTTTCTGGTCATGACTGTTACTTTTCCACTTCTCGCTGTTAGCTGCCACCAGTTCTAATCGTAATATTTAGCAAATTCTGTGATAACTCTTCTGCAAATCTGCATCTCTTCGTCGATCTGCAAATTAGTATTAATAGACTGGACTGAGTGGTTGACGCCATCTTACGAGACGGACGCATCTGGTTAGATACTTGTCATTTCGATACATTTAAATACAAAAATGGTGTTCATAGTACAGGATCCGTTCTCTTTATAAGTCTTGACTTGAATGAAATCGCAATTAACCTTAGATTTATTGATTGATTGATTAGTGATTCCGAGTGCGTCAACTGCCAAGTCATAGGTCCCGTGAGTGTAGTGCATCATCGGGAGGTAGCGGTGATCTTCCCCCACTGGATGGCGAGATCCGGTGTCAATCTACCGTCGGCTGGCGGGGTTTTCCCCAAACAGGTATCTCCCACCAGCGGGGTATCTCCCCAGCCGGGACAAGCTTTAAGCTCCCGACCGGTCTCCCGGCATGTGTGGAAGTGTAGTGCATGTTAGTGTAAGTGTGTGTTTCAAAGGGGAGAGGATAGGACAAGGAACAGGTAGGAAAGATCGCGCGCGGTCTGTGGTCCGTTTGTTAGGGTACTGCTCCAGCATTAATAACCTTAGTCGATCATATACTTGTATTGGGGAGGGGGAATCAAACAAGTGTTGTATACTGCGAAAGAGCCCGCCAGGTGAATGGGATATCGCTTATTTACTTAGTTCATTTCAAGTCACGTTCTGTACTTAAACCTGGTCACGTACGAACGCAAGCACAGAATGACGTTAAGGCGTGAGATATTTCCACGCTGTAAGTCGAGTTGTTTTTTTGCGTTACACATTTGTCCAGACTCACGTTGTATAATTTAATTCGGTCACGCAGCATTATAAGGTCATACGACTAAAGTAAGCTCCATATTTCTGTGTCACATCCGTTTGCACTACCATACATTTTAATGATTCGTTCTCAATTTTGTAACACGTAAAAAAAATACTCACTCAAATATAATATCATTTAGTGTATTGCAACGAGCACCAAATGACTATACTCACACTTTTATACATTATTTATTGACAAACTTATTTGATATAAGTACTTATTTGATACAGATTAATCAACATCTTCGATTATCGAAAAACGTCGTTGTAAATATTCTTTGATATTTTCAATCAAAAGTGCACTTCAGTGAGTCTGACCAAGCTGAAGTTATTTACTGAAAATATTATCTGGTAGTACTGAATACACCAAAGAAGATTAACCTTTCACTAAGTTGTAACACTTCTGCTTCTATCAAATCTTTTTCCTTTTTTATTCTTATTCCATTTTTAGTACTAAAGTGACGTATTTACGGTATTTATACATTTTTTGGATTAAATTAATTGTTACACACGAGTTCGTATTTTAATGATTGATGAAAATGATGAAAATATAATTTAATTTTCTCAACCGCACAACTACTGAAGCAACTTTAAATAGCACTTTTAAAGACAGACTAGATTCCTAGAAATTCGACTTCGAAAATGGTTCTTAAAATAAATGTCTATAACTAATTTGAAATGCGCGCAGAAACGGAAAGGAAACCATCCAGCCTGCGACCATGCAAGAGATGTCTGTGGTTTCGTTAGTCATCCAGGTACTCGGGAAAATTCCAAAAACATTTTAAAATTTTTCGATTTCTTGATGAAAATCGCAAATAGTTGTGTTATTTCACCTCTTCTCATACCGGCTGAATTCTCATAGTGCGTAACTGCGAACAACCCAGCTGATGTCAGGCAATGAGAAAGCAAGACTCTTCCGTATTCACCTGTATCGTTTCAAAACGGCCAATTTTTGCTAATCCAGGACTCCATTTTCTACACGCTGTACAGCAGCATTTTGCTGTGCAGGCCACTGGTTAAACACATTTTTGGAGAAAAGGGAAACTTTCTTTATACTGTCGCTTGCACCAGCCACAGGAAAATTTCAAAAATATTCAGATTAACCATTGCATTGACCAATACGGTAAAAGTTACCTGCAGTAGATGTGCACACAACAATATACAGTATAATCTTTTTGAATAAAATACATTAACGAATCCTGGTACACGTTTTAATTCAATATATTACTTAGAGAAGGTTAATATCATTTTCAACACTAAAGCTAAAGCACGACAGAAAGCTCAAAGACAATAAAAAAAGTATACAAAACTGAATCTAAAATAGAGTGGGTAAATACAAAATTAACTAATAAATGAATGGTAGTGTTTTAACGTCACTTAATATTCACGAACAAACGCCAGTTTTGTTCTTTTCACTGATTTAACCTAATATTCTAACTGAACGATGACTTCGGTTAATAACAAATAGGTTGCCATTTTGGATCAATCCATATCTTGTGTGTTTACACATCTCAAAGTTTTAGTACACGACACAAAGCTGTAAAAAATATTAAGTTTAGAGAACAACACAAACATAAGAAACTCAATAAATAATTCATTAACAAACATACGTTTACTTTGCAACAGTATTAGTACCATTTAATATTCATATTCTGAATTAAACTTCTAGCGTTAACCGATTTCAACTCATATGTATAATTCACAGAAATATCGAAACATGTTATAATCCATTAACAACGAAAATTGTTCCCTCAGCATGCCGACTCTTATTTTATTTAGTACTAGCTGACCTGGCGAACTCTGTTCCGCCTTAACAGCCGGTCCCATGTTTTTCTCGCGTCGCACTCACTGTAAGAAACTGTACTATCCTTGTGCACTCGTGATAATAAAGCAATTGCAGATTTGTGTTTTTCTCTCAAACAAAGAAGAACTAAAAAAACGCTTCTGCACAGAAAACTTAGGCGAAAAGGCGCGAAAACATACGAAAACGCGTGAAAACGTGCGAAAACGCATGAAAACGTGCGAAAACCCTCGAAAAGGTGCGAAAACCCGCAAAATCACGCGAAAACGTGCGAAATCACGCGAAAACATGCGAAATCACGCGAAAACGTGCAAAAACGTGCGTTCTATCACAGGATCGCTGTCGAACGGGATAAACAGTATCCTATGTCCGTCTCCTGGCTCTAAGCTTCCTGCTCACCAATTTTCAGCCAAATCGGTACAGCCGTTCTTGAGTTATAAATAGTGTAACTAACACGACTTTCTTTTATATATATAGACTAGCTGACCCGGCGAACTCTGTTCCGCCTTATCAGCCGGTCCCATCTTTTTCTCGCGTCGCACTCACTGTGAGAAACTGTACTATCCTTGTTGTACTCGTGATAATAAAGCAATTGCAGATTTGTGTTTTTCTCTCAAACAAAGAAGAATTTTTAAAAAACGCTGATATTAAATAGATAATTCAAAAATCTATTACGTAGCAGAGCGTTTTTTGGAATTGATTTTTGTTTAAGAGAGAAATACAAAGCTGTAATCATAGGGACCGGCTGTTAAAGGCAATAAATAAGCAGATTTTGGAATTTATTAAGTTAAATTGTTTATTAGAAAATACAAATAAAAAAATTAAGTAGATTAATTATTCATTATTTTTCCTGTATTTTGGTGCATAGGTTGCACTCTTCAGTTAAGTACCTTGTGATACACGACATATTTTCTTTTATTATCAGGCGCAGGTTACAACAGGCAACAATGACCGCTAACATGCGAAATCACGCGAAAACGTGCAAAAACGTGCGTTCTCACACAGGAACGCTGTCGAACGGGATAAACAGTATCCTATGTCCGTCTCCTGGCCCTAAGCTTCCTGCTCACCAACATTCAGCCAAATCGGTACAGCCGTTCTTGAGTTATAAATAGTGTAACTAACACAACTTTCTTTTATATATATATAGAAGATAACGGCGAACGAAAGGCGGCTATCATTATCGCCTTCTGTTATCAGTGCGGCGTTACAACAATGGGTTACAACAGGCAACAATGACCACTAACATGCGAAATCACGCGAAAACGTGCGTTCTCACACAGGAACGCTGTCGAACGGGATAAACAGTATCCTATGTCCATCTCCTGGCCCTAAGCTTCCCGCTCACCAACTTTCAGCCAAATCGGTACAGCCGTTCTTAAGTTATAAATAGTGTAACTAACACGACTTTCTTTTATATATATAGATAACGGCGAACGAAAGGCGGCTATCATTATCGCCTTCTGTTATCAGTGCGGCGTTACAGCAATGGGTTACAACAGGCAACAATGACC